>SKCR01010052.1:0-54722 GCA_019454045.1 Zanthoxylum bungeanum
TCTTCGAAATATTGCATATTATTGGTGAAAGTTGCACGTTTAATGGTGGAAGTTGCATATTCAACGGTCATAGTTGCAGGTGCGATTTTCGAGGCAGATGTAGTTGCATGTTATTGCTAAAGTTACAAGTCCAACGGTTTCATTTTGCATGTTTATTGCTAAAGGTTTCATCTTCGAAATATTGCATATTTATTGGTGAAAGTTGCAAGTTTAATGGTGAAAGTTGCATATTCAATGGTCATAGTTGCAGGTGCGATTTTCGAGGCAGATGTAGTTGCGTGTTATTGCTAAAGTTACAAGTCCAACGGTTTCATTTTGCATGTTTATTGCTAAAGGTTTCATCTTCGAAATATTGCATATTTATTGGTGAAAGTTGCAAGTTTAACGGTGGAAGTTGCATATTCAACGGTCATAGTTGTATGTGCGATTTTCGAGGCAGATGTAGTTGCATGTTATTGCTAAAGTTACAAGTCCAACGGTTTCATTTTGCATGTTTATTGCTAAAGGTTTCATCTTCGAAATATTGCATATTTATTGGTGAAAGTTGCAAGTTTAATGGTGGAAGTTGCATATTCAACGGTCATAGTGCAGGTGCGATTTTCGAGGCAGATGTAGTTGCATGTTATTGCTAAAGTTACAAGTCCAACGGTTTCATTTTGCATGTTTATTGCTAAAGGTTTCATCTTCGAAATATTGCATATTTATTGGTGAAAGTTGCAAGTTTAATGGTGGAAGTTGCATATTCAATGGTCATAGTTGCAGGTGCGATTTTCGAGGCAGATGTAGTTGCGTGTTATTGCTAAAGTTACAAGTCCAACGGTTTCATTTTGCATGTTTATTGCTAAAGGTTTCATCTTCGAAATATTGCATATTTATTGCCGAAAGTTGCACGTTAATTGCTCGAGGTTGCATATTCAACGGTCATAGTTGCAGGTACGATTTTCGAGGCAGATGTAGTTGCATGTTATTGCTAAAGTTACAAGTCCAACAGTTACATTTTGCATGTTTATTGCTAAAGGTTTCATCTTCGAAATATTGCATATTTATTGGTGAAAGTTGCAAGTTTAATGGTGGAAGTTGCATATTCAATGGTCATATTTATGCGCCCTAGCACAATATTAAGTGATTTTTTCTTAAAAATTATTTAATTTTTTGTTTTCAAGTTTAAAATATTTGTTGCATCTTTTAAGGTTGAAAATCGATTCCATATTAAATTAATCAATTTTCTACTTATTTATTTATGTCAATATTAAATTCGGTTATAATTACTACACTTGGGACATACATCTACTTATCATCTTTTAAGGTTGAAAGTTGCATCTTAATGGTTAAATTGCATATTGATGGTTTGAAGTTGCATGTATTGGTTCTATCTAACAATTACAAATTATTCACTTATCATGTTTATTACTTCGATTCGATCTCGAAGACATATGAAAGGTATTTATTATGAAAAATAATTTTTATTAGTATTCGTGTATGATTCGTTTTATTATTTCTTTTATCAGTTATTGGTATTTTTCAATTAAGATTCCAGTAATTATGGCTAATTACCTTTGAAAAATAATATTTCGGATATTAACTAAAGTCAATGAGCATGAAGGAAAAATTTTAATTCTTTTTTTTATAAATAACTATTATTTCATATAAAAGGTAATTAGTATGAAATTGATTTTTTATTAATTACAAAAGATGAGATTTTTTCCAATTATATTTGTTGTCTTAAATTTTTTAATTAACTTAAATTAACAGACATGAAAATGACTTTTTATTAATTACATAAGATGAGAATTTTTTAATTATAGTCTTTCGGATAATTAAATGAACATACGTTAATGTTGATATCTACTTATAATTTTCATTAATTACATATGTTTATGTTGATATCCGTAACTGACCAAAATAACCGAAATATTGAAAAAAAGAAAAACAAATATGATAAATTTTGAAAAATAATCAATTATTTACTTAGGATAATTACTAAAGTTAATGAGCATGAAGTAGAATTCTCTTAATGTTATAGTTTTTTTTTTATAACTACTTAATATTTTTGTTAATCACACATTTATTTACTATGAACTTAAGTTTCAAATTTAAAATTTTTCGATAACATGTATCCATATCATAAACCAATCGAAAACTCGGATATCCGTAACCGACCGAAATAACTGGAAAAATTATTTCATTCAAAAAAGAAATTATTTGTACAAAGATTAATTAGCAGGTAAATATTTGTAGGTTTTGCAAATGATGGTCTAACTGTTGGGGTTGGTGCTCAGAGCGCTAATCCGGACCGTATTTATGTATGATTCATGAATACGAACATTCCCTTATTCCATAATATTACTTATTTATGGTTGCACCTCTTGTTCTTATATACGTATTCGATCTGATTACGATTAGATTGAAACTAAATGTGGTTTAGTGATATGATATATTAGACAAAGGCCCGATAATATATAATGCAGTACACAGTTACAAAGTTAGTTTGTAATTGACATTGGGAAATGTCACTGCTATATGAATATTATCAAACATAGTTCCTGGTCAAGATTTGCTAATACGGGTCGGTTAGTCAAATCCGTTGAGACCAGTACATGTCGTATATCGTGACTTGGTCCGATGGTTTATCCCAATGAACCATGAGTCTAGGGAGACTCGTATAGACATGTATGTGTTTATAATGGATAAACACTGAACGGCTCACCGAAGATTCTTAATGGATGGTACACCAACGTCAATAAGAATCTTCTCGGGTTGAGTAGTATAGTGGTCCTTCGACTTGAGACACCACTGTGGATGTATGAGACTTCCACACTTAGATGGCAGTCATGTCACCGATCTATTTAGATCAGACCTCCGCCTGTTCGTTGGGTGTGGATCGATCCTCATGATATCCTGTGTGTGTCAAGATAGGATCCGTCAGTTCTGTGTACAGAGCATATGTAGTCCATATATAATTAGCAGTCTGTTAAATCTGTGGCCACAGTATACTTCGGAAGTAAGTTCCGATTGTTATTTAGAGATTGCTAATGAATACGTCGACGGGATAATACCTATAGAGATTTGACGTTTACATCTATATCTCTGGGATTATCCGGATACCTGTGACGGAGGAGATTATACGTATGCAATGACCTCGACTTGTATGATTCAGCTAGTTTATCTGTGATCGTCATAATCTACGGGTGGATAGATTATGGACACGAAATTGGATTTTGTGACGGATATACCTGAATCTAGAGAGTCTCAATAATGAAACATACTCGTAGAGCACTAGAGCAACTGTTGACTTATACATTAAAGGAAAATGTTGTCAAATTGATTTTGACTTCTTAAGATATTTGTTCAAAATTGTTTGAAAATGAAAATATCTTTTTCCTTTATTTTTCATTAAATTCGGCCATAACACTTAAATATAAGAGTTATATTTTTCTTAGTTGCATTTGTTGACTTAATTAAATATCTAATAAAGTGTTATTTGGATATTTATGCAAGTTGACCAAATGTAAAGTGAAATGAAATTGAAATGAAATTTTGGTATATATGTATACACAATTTCGGCCAAGGGCAATTTTGTCCTAAGTATAAATTGTTTTCATTTCACTTTCATTTCATAAACTAATACACTTTAAAGAAAAAACCCATTAATGGAAGCAAAGGAAGCTTGTGAGAAAGAAAGAAGAAATCAAAGAAAGCTTGAATTTTAGTAAGTTTTTCCAACTTGCTATTAGAAAGGAAAATGTTCCTTAGGATCTAGGCTTTAACATATGATGTTCTTAGGTTATTTCTTTCTTTATTCCTTGTGTTTTTGTTGATGGAAGTTTTGATGGAAGTGTTGAGCCATGTATGATGAAGGAATGTTGTGACTATTGTAGTTATAAGCTTTCTTTTGAGGTTTTGGAAACCATGTTGCTAATTTAGAGTTGTTGACCCACTCTTAGATGACCTAGATTTGATCTTGAGTTGTTTCATTGTGTTGAGACTTTGATTGGATGGAAGAAAGATGATTAAAGTATTGGATTTAACCAATTTGGTCTAATTTGTCCAATTTGATGAAATTGAAAAATTAGGGTTCATGACCAATTCCAAATTTGGGGATTTTCATATATGTTGTGCATTTGGATGTGTATAAGATGCATATAAAGTTTCATGTTGATTGGATTACATCTTGATGTGTTTTGAAGCATGAAATGACAAAGTGCACACTTTGGCACCAATGTGGTGCATTCGGCCAAGCGTTGGATATTTGGGATTTTGATTGTTTTGGTGTTTTGATGTTTTGAACATGCTAAGTTCATCTTAGAAATGATTTAGAATCATTCAAAATTGATTTGATCAATTTCGGACTAAAATGGACAAAGTACCAATATAAGGGTAATTCGGTAAATTCACTTAAATATGATTTATTTGAATTTCATTTCATAATTTGATTATTGGAAAATTAAATAAATATGTTTATTTAATTAATCCGAGAAAAATTTTTGAAATCGGAAAATACGATTTTCCACCGCTTCCGCTGCGTTATCGGATTTAGCCCCTAAAAACCCCTACACTAACGTCGTCTACGTATCCAACACCATCGACCTCGAAAGCAATTGCATGTATTAATATTTGAATGATTTTGAGAATTTCTGATTATCACACCGAATGAACATTGAAACATTTACATGTTTTAATAGTGAAAGCAATATTTGTTGAATCATACACAAATGCCATCGTAGACGAGATGAGGAAATCCTTACAGCTATGTCCAAGTTACTTGGGATAACAGCCTTGTTTTTGTCTTGTTTCTTAATTTTGCCAAGTTTGAAGATTTTTTGTCATTATATCTTAATACAGGTAAAATATACTACTTGAATTTGTTGCAATATGATCTATTACATTTTCAGGCAAATGGACAGAACACTAACAATAGTAAATACGTAAATGAAGAAAACACTTTATATAATATTATTGCAGATTAAAAAAAAAATACATGAACCATGCCATATAGAGTTGGAACAAGCAAGAGCTTGAGCAGAAAGTATGGTCAGTGTACAAAATGCTTATAACAGCTTTCCCCAGTCGAATATTCGATGGTAGGGCATGAAATATCTACCATCTAAAGGAGCTAAATGATTCAGCATGATTTTTCTGAATCAACCAAAAGTTAAAAAAGACTGCTCCTCTTTCCATCAGCATAGGCTACTCCATGGTTCCATCTACTTCTACTTCAGTAGTGACTTCTCCACTTGTTGGCCTGCACGAGTTGAATGCCAAAGTCATGTAATTTCAGAAGAAACAAAGAAGATATGTACTAAGACTGGACTCTCTTAATATCTACCTCGAAAATGTTAACCAACTACACTTGGAAAGAGGAACACCAATTTAGCATTACAATTTGATTTTTCATTATATTTTATTGCATGTCTCTTTACTTGATTTAACCATGCTTATTGTGGCAATATTCTATCTATGAAGCTTTGCATGACGGTTTCTCGGTTTCCCTAACTTCATACCTAAAGTGAAGGGTGCTTTTAATGTTATCCCGGAAGAAACCTTTCCTTCCATTTGAAAAGTCACCCCTGCTAACCCTAATAATTCTCTTCAATTTACTTTTCCATTTGAAGCAAGGATAGCGTATTTTATAGTGATTCAAGACATAAACATCAAAGCTCAAAACAGTCTACTGATAAAAGAATGGGATTATGGCTTCTATCAATATGATTGTAAAAGTTGGTTGGAAAAACACACGTACAATCCACTTAAAACTTTAATGGTGTCATAGAAAAACCACTGCAAAGTCACCACTGGTCCAACAAGCATTATCCGAATAGGCAGGCTTCTTGTAAATAAATTGATCAACCCAATTTTCTTCACAGCGTACTCATCAAAAATGCCATGTTAAATCTATAACAATGCTGATTCTGCATGATAAATTGACCACAAACATAAATGTAACTAAGAGATCATACCAGCATCAGGCTATCAGCCTTTTTGTTATAAAGGGAAGCAACAATGTTGTCAGCTGGATTGGAAATAAAGCTACCAACTGATCCAGCAGCATAGCCAGCTAAACATGTCACCCCGAGTTGTTGAGCCTTTGAGCAATCCTCCTTTGTTGTTCGAAGAACATTCCGATACAGAAAGTGTACATTTTCCTGTGGATCCTACTCCCAGAGAATGGTAGACATTACAGGGTGTGCAACTCATCAAAACACACAAAGGGAAAATCCTCATGTATCTTTCAATATTTCATATATTGTAGTATTTATTGAGAAGGTCACATAATTTATAATGAAAGATGACTTTAATGGGAAATGGGAATGCATTAGGGGGCCAGAAGTCAAGCTGATTAGTAAAATACAACTTGGAATATAAATCTGCAAGGGGCGTAACAATTGTAGGTAACCAGCCGAATGCAAGGGAAAAGAAGAATTTAAAGTTTTAAGGAAATTGAGCAATTACATGGGGGTTTCGACACCAAAGTGGAATTAGCCCTCTATAAAAACTGCAACCAACAATAAATTGTAAGACCCACAACGGCAGGGGAGAAGCATGATATATCAGATAGCAATAGAACTAAAAGAGTAACTGTTAATACATCTCTTACCCAAAGATCCCTTCCGATGCATAAAGCTTAGGAATGCCATCAGCCAAGCCCTTTGCAAAATGAGGCTGTGCTTGAACCTGAACTTTGATCGCTTCAAAAGGACAGAGAGCCACATTGGCAAAAACTTCAGCAGATGCACTACTAAGAAAGAAAATAAAGCTCCTATTGCAATCACCCCACACATTGGAATAAAGGCTCTTGAAATACTCATATAAACCAAATCTGCAACCCCCTTGAGCACCATATCCAAAAACTTCCCAGCACAACCTCTCCAAAAGGCAGAAGGGCCATGTTCTTTCAAGAGAGTAGTATAGCATGAGGCAATGCTACTATATTTGATGGGATACACCTACAATAACATCATTTAAATTAATCAAGTCTCTTAGCAATTAAAGAAGAAACCTCAAAATGTTAGTTGTAGAATAAAAGCCACAACACCTCAATCTCATATATACTCCTCAAAATCAACACATTTGAGGTAACTAGAAATACAAAACAAATGCCTTTATATTTTGACAAACTAATCGATCATAAAAGAAACCACCTGCATATTGACTTTGAGGACATCGAGAGGGGTGATGGCGAGATGGGTGGTGCCAGCACTGAGCATTCCTCCGATGGCGCAGATACTATAATACCCTTTTACCTTCTCCCTCTCTTCTCGTCTAATTGCACCGTGATTTCGACCTTCCACCATATCTATTTCTTTAACTTGACAATAAATTTTTTTTCGAGACAAGCATCATCGCGCCTGCGCCTATTCAGTCTATAGAAGACCAGTTCCATTACAATCCCTACAAATCGGACAATGCCCTAATGATTTAAGCCCCAAGAAGCAAATTTCGAGTCAATTTTTTTGTGGGTGTGAGGGCTTACAGTTTGTTGAGCTTGAATAATTTGAGAGACAAAGTGCCCAGAAAGGAAAAGACCAGAAAAGGAAGAGGTATTGGATGCAGGGAGAGGTCACAAAATTTGGGGAAAAATTTCTCTACTGTAAAAGAGAGATGTGAGAGTGAAAGAGATTTGAGAGAGTTGGAGAGAGAGAAAAGTTTTTAAATTCAATATTCATTACCGGTTTAACCGGTTATATATATATATTTTTTACTTTATTTAACTGACCGTTGGATCACTTACTAGTGATCCAACGGTGGAGAGCCCAGGGGTATCTCATACCCCTGGATATGTTAGACGAACCCTTAGATTATAAGTGTAATATAAATATTGATAAATACAGCACAATACATTTGTTGGGAATTGAAATCCAGCACAGGCCTCAAGGTATGTCAAAACTATCTCGATGTTTGAAATTTAAAGTCCATTAATTATTTTAGGAACTGCCTCGATGTATGAAACTTGAAGTCCAGTACGAGTCTAATGTATGTTACTGCCTCATTGTGTAAAACTTGAAGTCTAGCGTGAAAATTTTCACCAAAAATCACCATTCTCAAAAAAAAAAAAAAAAAGCTCTCACATCCGCATAGACTCAAACCATAGTTGAATTGGTTAAATTCTCATGTTCAAAATAAGAGATCCGAAGTTTGAATTCTGCTCAGATATGTGGGAAGAGGATTATGTTGCCATTGGACTAAATAAATTTTTTTTTTTTTAAGAAAACAAAAAATGAGCCAAGGAGGGATGTCATCGGACAGGTTTTGATGTGGATTTGCATATATCAAACCAACCCGCACTCACAAAATAAAAATAAAATAATAAGTTTAATTGAGTTGTAACGAGATCTTCAATTCGTGTTGCGTTCTTATTTGGGTTTGAAAACGCTCAGCGTTAGTGTATCGTTTGATATTTCGTTCAAACAAAAAAGCTTCCAGAGAGTACTCGTTCGAGTCACGTTCTTCATCACGTTTGAACGAAACTGTCAAGAGGCTTCACGTTCAACTTGCGTTCATTGTTGTGTTCGAACGGTTTTGCGGAACTACTTGCGTTCGTCACACATTCTTGTAGAGTTTGAACGCCCGTGCGTAACTGTATTATTTTGGACGTATTTTGAAGCCAGTTTGAGACAAGGAAAATTCTACCTATAAAAAGAAACACATAGTCACTTTACTATGGGTTGGTTATTTTGTAGGAAACACAATTCACATAGCCTAAACCTTATTTGTTTCATTCTTTCTAACAAATCACCTCGAAGACTTATTGATCCCCTTGTCTTCTATGTTTTGGTGATTTTATTCTTTGGTAAACATCAACACAATACACAACTCTTACCCAATACCCTAATCCTTCAGAGTTCTGAGGAGGTGATTGGAGATCGTAGTTCCGGCATCGTGAGTTCACCGATTGGATTAACTCGGATACTTCAGAAGTTTTGAAGAAGGCTTCTTGGTGCGGGCTCTGAGAGTTCTTCGAATTATTATAGTCTAGAGGTATTCGAGTCGGTGAAGTTGTCACCATAGGTCTTATACCATCGCTGTAAGTTTTCTTTATTATAGTGGATTCAGGTGGTAGCATATGTTCATAGTGTTTTTTTTACTCGGTAAAAGTTTTCCACTCCTTCAACAATTCTTTGTGTTAATTGCTTATTTACTTTCCGCTCTTTAATTATTACTTTGATTGAGTTTAAGGAAATTGATTAGACTCAGGGTATTTGGACTTAACCATAGAAGCTCTACCCCAAACTCGTCTTAGATAGAGTTGGTTTATAATTCTGCATAGGGTCGGAACTTAGAGCCATACAAAATTTCAAAACCCATCCATTATCCAATGTGGAGTTTATTTATCATTATCAAACCCACATGCACTCTAAAAATAAAATATCACACTCATGTTGCGACCTAGTGAATGTTTAACAAGTGCTTAAATTTCAAACACTTACATTGGATAAAAAAATTACATTTGATCTAATTTATAAATTTTATTGTATTTAAAATTTTAAATATAATAAAATTTATAAATTCATAACATTAGGCTGAAAAGATACATATGAGAAATTAAATTTATAAATTAAAACAATAAATTTAATGCACAAGTCCATCACAAGTGCAATTTTTTATAGAAAAATAAAATCCAAAGGTAACAATCATCAAACATTCAACACTTAGTTAATATCTTCATCTCATTTGAAACATCTCGTAAGAAGCAGAACATTACTGACAAGAAACATGAATAACTCATCTACCTAAGCCTCAAAACTAAAAAAAACGGACATGACATGCCCTAAAACTAGGCAACCTAGACCACAGTCTAGCACCAAAACGTGACCTATCATAAACATCAGATACACAAAAAGGACATTGACCGACGTTTTTACACGCGTATAACGCAAGCACACGTATCGTTCAAGTAGTATAAAAAGTATCGATCCCACAATGACTTAATACCTAAGCTATTAAGTTTATGAGGCCAAATGATTACTAGTATCTAATGGATTGGTTGTTTGATTGGAATAGTGACTTTAAAAATTAAATATTAAAACAAGTAAATAAAATGGCGCGAAAGTTGGTTGAAGAAAATTCAAATTTATAAAACTATCAAGGTTGTGATTTCTTCCAATATTTTTTTAAAAGATGAAGTGGTCATTTCATGTTTGTGTAATATATTAGTTTACTAACCTGGAACACGAAATTCTGCAAAAGCCTCTGTCGATGGTCAGATGCAAATACCTAGTGTAACCTAATTAAATCATATGTTTATGTCAATCAAATTACCTGGATTCATTAATATTAAGTTCCAATTGTGGTTACCCCCGCCCGACAGGTATATGTCTATCCTGTAAGGAAATCTATTAAAGGGTTATATATCCTCAAGGAAGATCGTGGGCTATTAAGTCTAAGGCTGAAACCTAAAATTCCTTTGTCAAGTTTATTTTAAGTTTACCAAATCAATCTTATTAATGATCAGTTAACAAGAAGCATTAAGCTTAAAACTTATTAAGTAAACCTTTATATTACCCAAACTATAAAATAACCCATTATAAACCGGTGATATTGGAATTCATCACAACCCCAGATAACGGGCATAGCTACGACTCATATTTACAACTAGTAAAAACTTAAAAATAAAAGACATAAATTGAAATGTTGAAAAATAAATGCTGAGAATTAAAAAGGAAAAAGTACAATTAAAGAAAATGTTAGGGTTAAATGATCCACTTTTATTACTACTATTTTAGATATCTCCCTTAATATAATATATTAACTTGTGTGATATTACCAACCAGCCATATAGGTGGTAACCTGATTAAGTCAAATTAATAATTAATTACCAGGCAACCAACCAGGCGGTATCCTTGCTTAGTCAGGTTAAAATCAATTTAATATCAATTACCAACCGACCAATATAGCGGTATCCTCATTAAGTCAAGTTTTAAATAGTTATTATATTATAATTAAGGGAGATTAATCTAAATAGCAATAATAAAAGCTTTACATTTCACCATAGCAGGGGGAAGTTACCTCCTCATTGCTGAATAGTAAAAACAGAAAAAGTAAAGAAAGTAAATTACTATTACAAAAAGTAAATAAAATTAATTACAGAACTGAAATTTAAACAAACTAGTTACAAACTCCTTATTATTATCAGAGAGTTCAGAGAGGAAGGTACATATGAAACTGAAATTTCGAGCTGAATTTATAGGCGTCAGTAAGCCTCTCGCGTTGTGACGCGTGGCATTACTCTTGCGTCGCGACGTGATGACGTGGCACACGCTGATTGGCTGCTTTGATTCCCTTATCTACTAACGTGTTATTTTAGATGATTAACTAAATAATTGTGCTGACGTGGCGACACATGGCGATGTTGATTGTCGGCACCGTGTGATTGTGACACGTGTCACAAGATGATTGGTTGATGATGATGTGGCTGACATGTGTCACGCTAACTCGGCATGTGACTGATGTGGACGACATGTGGCTAACACGTGGACAACATATGGCGATGGCGATTGTCGGCAGCATGTGATGATGACATGTGGCACGACACACGTTAGCAGATCGGCTGTGATGTTGATGTTATGGTTGGTGCTCAGAGTGCCAATCTGGATCGTATTTATGTCTGATTCATAAATACGAGCAATTGTATTTTTCACAAGATTACTAATTTTAATGGTAGCACCCTTGTCTTTTATACACTTATTCGATCTAATCACGATTAGATATTTGATTATGATTAGATCGAAACTGAATCTGGTTCAGTGATACGTGTATATTAGACAAAGACCCCTAGGATTTACATTATAGTGCGCAGTTATAACGTAATTTGTAATTGACATTGGGAAGCACACTATTAGTTGTATATCCTTAAATAAAGTTCCTGATCAAGGTTTACTGACACGGGTCGGTTAGTAAAATCCGCTGAGACCAGTACATGTCGTATATCGTGACTTGGTCCGATGGTTTATCCCAGTGAACCATGAGTCTCGGAAGACTCATATAGACATGTAGGTGTTTATTTGATAAGACACTGAACGACTCACTGAAGGTTTCCTAATAGATGGTACACCAACGTCAATAGGAACCTTCTCGAGTTGAGCGAGCATAATGGTCCTTCGACTTGAGATATAATTGTGGATATATGAGCTATCCTCCACACTTTGATGGCAGTCACGTCAATGATCTAGCCATGATCAGACCTCCGCCTATTCGTTGGGTGTGGACTGATGCTCATGATATCCTGTGCATATCAAGATAAGATTCGTCATTCATGTGTACAAGGCATAGACATCCAACACGTGTTTACGATCTAGTAAATCCATGGCCGTGGTATAACTTCAGAAATCATATCCGAGTGTTATTTCATGATCGTAAATTGAAAGTCGACTGTATTATACCAAACAATTTGACGTTCTCATTTATATCCCAGGTATAATTTGGATGGCCTATGACGGAGGGATTATACGTATGCTATGAACTTTTCTTTTTGAAGTAGCTTACATTTTTATGTATTTCTTTCTCAGCTCTGGATGACTTTAAGAGTGCGATGATGAGTTGAATTTATAATACCTGAAAAATGGTGAGTAATAATAGCACTAGTATCTTCCAAAGGAAGATTAGTAGCAAAACAGTATATCACGAAAGGTCAAAAAGGTCTGGATCATGTCAGAGAAAATAAAAGAAAAATAACAAAACAAATCACAATTATTAGGAAAAGATAAAGAGATATAATATTTACAATAATTTACTGCTTGATTGACGTCTATGCATCAGAGACAAGCTTCCCATCCAATTTTCTTAAAAATTGGCAAACATGGTCTTTTTGAGTCAGATTCCCGAGACTTAATAGTTGTCTTTCTCTTTGGAATTGTGTATATAACACGTGAATTTCGTGATACACATATCCACTGGGATGCATCTCAAGAGTCTTAGATATGTCATCTAAAGACTCCTTACTCAAACCATCCCTAATGAAATTTATCTTATCTTCACGGTTATCAGACATCATTCCTAAAAAACGACAACGAGTATCATAAAACATACGAGCACATTTATAGCATACACCCATTCTTTTATCTCTTCTCTTTTAGCATATGTGTTTCTTCCTAAACTAGACAGATGTGAAATAAAAGAGTCAGAAGACTCACCTGCCAATCAGATCCGTGCTTCAATAATCCAACGAATATCAGTAGGAATACCTTTGATCATTAGTAGTCTCATTCGTTCCAAGCGAGCTTTGTAGACTTTCATCAGAGATTTTTGAGGGAGAGAAGGAAATTGCTTGTGAAGATTTGCGAGAGCTTCTTCCATCGTGAAATGACTTTACCTGCAAAAATTAAACACATAAAAATTAAACACACCAGATCATAATATATACATAAATGCATGGGTTGCCTCCCTGCTAGCGCTAAGTTTAAAGTCGTCAGCTAGACATGACTTCTCGAACGTTAGGCTGGATCTGAAAGTGTGACAATTTCTTTTTGTCGCTCAAATGATTCTCCCTAGTAGTGCTTGACACGCTGACTGTTAACTTTGAATGTTTCGTTGGTGTTGGGATCAAGAAACTCAACAACTTCATATGGTAAAACCTGAGTGATCACAAATGGACCTGACCACCTTGATTTCAACTTTCCAGGGAAAAGTTTTAACCTTGAATTGTATAACAACACCTGCTGTCTTGGCTCCAGTTGTCTGCGCACTATTTTTCGATCATGCCATTCTTGGTCTTTTCTTTGTATAATCTGACATTCTCATAAGCCTGTAGGCGAAATTCCTCCAATTCGTTGAGTTGGTGAAGTCTTTTCTCTCCTGAAGCTTGTGGATCAAGATTCAATTTTTTCAGTGCCCAGTACGCCTTGTGTTCAAGTTCAACTGGCAGATGACACGTTTTCCCAATACCATACGATATGGGGACATACCAATGGGTGTCTTATAAGTTGTCCGGTAGGCCCATAATGTGTCATCCAATTTTGTAGACCAGTCCCTCCTTGTTGATCCAACAGTTCTCTCCAAGATTCTTTTGATCTCTCTGTTTGAAACTTCAACCTGTCCATTTGACTGTGGATGGTAAGCAGTGGCAACTTTATGAGTAACTCCGTATTTGGATAGTAGTGCATCGAAATATTTTTTGCAGAAATGTGTACCACTATCACTGATAATAGCCCGATGTGTTCCAAAACGAGTGAAAATATTCTTTTTAAGGAATTTGATCACCATTTTTGAATCGTTTGATGGCAGTGCAATTGCTTCAACCCATTTGGAGACGTAGTCTACAACAACCAATATGTACAAGTTTCCAAATGATGGAACAAAGGGTCCCATAAAATCAATCCCCCATACATCAAATATCTCAACTTCCAGAATATTTTGCAGAGGTCATTCATTTCTCCTCGAAATATTTCCCGTTCTCTGGCACTTGTCACATTGAAGAGAAAACAAGTAAGCATCTTTAAAAAAAGTGGGCCAGAACAAACCTGATTGTAGGACTTTGGCTGCAGTTTTGTTTCCGCTGAAGTGTCCGCCATATGGTGATGAATGACAATGTTGAAGAACATTGTTGACCTCCTCATATGGAACACACCGTCTCAATAATTGATCAGCACAGTGTTTGAACAGGTACGGTTCATCCCAGACATAGTGTTTGACTTCTTTGAAGAATTTCTTTCGTTGCTGAGTTGTCCATTCCAACGGTCATTTTCCCGATGCTATGTAGTTGACATAGTCAGCATACCAAGGAGCATCATGTTGTTTCATGGCAAATAGTTGTTCATCTGGAAGAGTTTCTTTGATTGTCAGTTCTTTGCCAGCTGTTTCTCCATTCTCAAGCCTCGATAAATGATCTGCTACCTAGTTTTCTGTCCTTTTCCTTTCTCGAATTTCCACGTCGAATTCTTGTAGTAGAAGTATCCAACGGATCAATCTGGGTTTGGCATCTTTCTTCCCAATCAGGTATTTGATTGCTGAATGATCTGTGTAGACCACCACTTTGGGACCCAGCAGATAAGAGTGGAATTTTTCAAAAGCGAACACAACTTCAAGCAATTCCTTTTCAGTGGTTGTGTAGTTGAGTTGAGCTTCATTCAAAGTTCTGCGGGAGTAGTAAATGGTAGGGGTGTTCACGGGTCGGGTCGGGTCGGATTTTTGAAAATTTTGTTAGACCCGATCGGGTCGGGTCAAGGGAAAGTCGGGTCGCGGGTCGGGTCGTGGGGAAGTGCAACCCGATCGGGTTCGGGTCGGGTCGGGTCGTCGGGTTATTTAAAAAAATAATTTTTTTGATGAATTAATTATTTTGAAATATAAATATTAGTTATTTTATATCCCAAAAATTATCATATATATAAAGTTTTAAAAAATTATCATTTTGAAGAATTTTTGCGTTTTCATCACGTGCTTAGCCATGAGAAATTAGCCATTAATTGTCCATTTACGTTTAAATTAATACAAACAAGAAGTGGGACAAAATTTTAACAACTGGGTTCGCACGAGAACCCACTTGATGATGCTGTGTTTGAATTTGAAAGTGATGTTGTGTTCTTACAATGATTTTTGGCTTATCTAAAAAAATTTCGTATTTAATTATTGGTACAAATTAGGTGGCGTTGAGGTTAATATACCCAAGCAATTCCAAATTTGACTCAAATTTAAAGAAATTTTGATTTTTAATATATAATATTACTTATATATTTTTTATCATTTATCGAAAAAATTCATTTTAAGAATTCGATTAAAGTCTCATTAAATTCAAGAACACTCATGACACCTCAGAATCAAAAATAGAGAAAAAGAAAATGTATATAGTGAATACCAGACATTAACTTGTGTTCGATTTGATCATTATCACGTTTGAACTTAGATCAATGGTACCGTGAGTAACTTACGAACTCAAGTTGATGAAGATAGAAACCTGAAATTTGAAGCTGCAGTTTATTATTGGTACAACATTTTTACCAAATGACCACATCAATGAATAGATTAAATGATGAACACAAAATATCACCAAAATCACTGGAACCCAACTATTGTTTTCTATTTGCTTTGCGTAAATTGTAAGATCTCATCTAAACGAATCCAACTTGAGTTGAAAAATAATTTTTTGAAATATAAATAATTTTTTTGATGAATAAATTATTTTGAAATATAAATATTAGTTATTTTATGTCCCAAAATTAATAATTTTTTTTAAAATAATATAAATATTATAGGGTCGGGTCGGGTCGGGTTTTAGTATTAAACCCGTTGCCCAACCCGAAAATTTCGGGTCGGGTCGGGTTGAAAATTTGCAAATTTTTTTTAAGACCCGCGCGGTCGGGTCGGGTTGACCCGACCCTATGAACACCCCTAGTAAATGGTGTGAAAAATCTTTACTTTGCGTTGTCCCAAAACTGCACCTACAACAAAATCACTAGCATCGCACATCACCTCAAATAGAAGGGTCCAGTCTGGTGCTACAATGATAGGAGCAGAAACCAACTTCTGTTTTAGGATCTCAAAAGCTTCGTGACATTCTTTGGTGAAGTTGAAAGACACATCTTTCTCTAGAAGATTGCATAAAGGTTTAGCAATCTTTGAGAAGTCTTTAATAAATCTCATGTAAAAGCCAGCATGTCCGAGAAAGCTCCGAATCCCTTTGACTGATGTTGGTGGAGGTAATTTTTCAATTGTCTCAATCTTAGCTTTGTCTACCTCGATTCCCTTTTGTGAGATCCGATGTCCCAGGACGATGCCTTCTTGCACCATGAAGTGGCATTTCTCTCAGTTGAGTACCAGGTTGGTATCTTCACACTTTTGTAATACATGTTCCAGATTTTGCAAGTTATGGTCAAAATAGTCTCTAAACACAGAGAAGTCATCCATGAAAACCTACATACTCTGTTCCAGCATATCTGAGAAAATGGCAATCATGCAATATTGGAATGTGGCAGGAGCATTACATAGTCCAAATGGCATCCTGTGAAATGCAAAAGTACCATACGGACATGTAAAAGTGGTATTCTTCTGATCTTCTGGGGCGATGGCAATCCGATTGTACCCCGAGTATCCATCCAGAAAATAATAAAACTCATGTCCCGCTAGTCTGTCCAGTATCTTATCAATGAATGGCAGCGGAAAATGATCATTCCATGTTGCTATGTTCAACTTTCGGTAGTCCATACATACTCTCCATCCAGTCACCGTTCTTATTGGAATCAGCTCATTCTTTTCATTTGTGACTACAGTTATTCCTCATTTCTTTGGTACACACTGCATATGACTCACCCAAGTGCTGTCTGAGATGGGGTAAATGATGCCAGCATCCAACCATTTGATGATTTCTTTCTTCACGACCTCCTTCATGATTGGATTTAGTCTCTGTTGATGCTCCACTGTGGGTTTGTAATCATCGTTCATCAGAATCTTGTGCATGCAAAATGATGTACTAATGCCTTGAATGTCTGCTATAGTCCAACCAATGGCTTTCTTGTGTTCTCGTAACACTCTCAGCAACTTTTCTTCCTTCTCCAATGTTAGCGAAGAAGAAATAATCACAGGTAATTCAGAAGAGTTTCCAAGGAATGCATATCTGAGATGGCTCGACAGTAGTTTCAGCTCCAACTGTAATGGTTCTTCAATTGAGGGCTTGATTCACTCATTCTTTGGTAGTTCCAGACTTTCAACTGGTGGTGTCGATTTGAAACGAAATGGTTTGTCAAGATAGTTGATACATTCCAGGATTTCAACATCTAGCTCGCTATCAGTCATGTTGGTGATGCAAGCTTCAAGTTTGTCTGTGGGAGGTGGCTCAGTATTCTGAATGATACTATCAACAACATCAACTCTGAAACATTCTTCCTCTTTTTCATCACTCGGGAATTTCATGGCTTTGAAAACATTAAAGGTAACTTCTTGGTCCTGAACTTTCATGGTTAGTTCTAATTTTTGTACATCAATAACGGTTCGACCTGTAGCCAAGAATGGTCTCCCAATGATGATAGATACATTTTTGTCTTCTTCTATGTCAAGGATAATGAAATCTGCTGGGAGAATGAGTTTGTCAACTTTGACCAGCATATCTTCAACAACTCCTCTCGAAAATATGAGCGTTCGATCAGCAAATTACAGAGAGACTGAGGTAGGCATTGCTTCTCCAATTTGCAGTTTCCTGTAAATAGAAAAAGGCATCAAACTAACACTTGCACCTAAATCACATAAAGCCTTACCGATGTAATGTTCTCCAATGGTGCACGGGACAGTAAAATTGCTAGGATCTTTCAACTTTGGGGGAAGTTTCATCTGAATGATGGCGCTGCATTCTTCCGTCAATGTTATTGTCTCGTAATCTCCCAATCTCCGTTTTCGTGAAAGAATGCCTTTCATGAATTTGACATAGCTAGGCATTTCTTCCAAGGCTTCTGCGAATGGAATGTTGATATGTAGCTTTTTGAACACCTCCAAGAATCGAGCAAACTGCTTATCCAGTTTATTTTTCTAAAGACGCTGAGGAAAATGTGGAGATGGAGTGATTTGATCTTTTTCCTTTGCTTTTTTTTCCTCCATCTGTGGAATTGTATCTTTTTTGGAACTTCTTCAATGGATGCCTTGATTCCAACATCTTTGTTTATCTCAGTACCACTTTTCAAACTAATGGCTTGACATTGCTCCTGATGAGCGGAAAATATATCAATACCGCCCATTTTACTTAATATTTTGTTTAGTTTCTTGGGTTTGATGAACATTTTGAAGTGTTTTAGTTTATTTTGCAGATAAAATAATATTGGGACACAATAAAATCATTTAGGACGAAATGTGGGTCAAATAAGGGCAAAAATTGGACTTGACATATTAAGTTTGGAGATTGGAAACTTGAAAGAGCGTTTTAACGAAGTGCAGTTTTGGAAATTCCAGTTTTGCGCATCTGTCATATTTTGGGCATAACTTTTTACTCCGATATCAGATTGAGCTGATTCAAGTTCCAGATTAAAGAAGACTCAAATATATACAACTTTGACATATAAAATAATTTCGAATTCTGAAGATTTCATGCCCGAAATTGATGAACCATCTAGAAGTGTGTTGTGTGTAATTATTAAAGTCATTTTCAAAGCAAAAAATAAATTAATAAATAAATAATAAAAATTATCAAATCACCACCAAACATGATAAGCAATTAGTGGAGTAATTAATAATGGATTTGGTGGATGATTTGATGGATGCAAAATTTTGCCTATAAATACCAAGTCATTTCATTTGTAAATTCATACTTTCTTCTAAGGAATTCATTAAGAATACTAAGAAGATTGTATCTTGTTTGTTTATTTACAGCTTTCAGTAATTAATTTTCGCTTTCGCACTTTCTTTTCTTTACTTTTCAGTCTTTACTTTCCGCAATTTACTTTTACGCATAGTACTTTTCTTTCTTTAATTTTCAGTTTTTACTTTTCAGTAATGAGGAGGTAACTCCCCTTTGTTGGGGTAAAAGGTAAAACTTTTATTACTAATATTTAGATTAATCTCCCTTAATTATAATATATAAACTAGTTAAAACCTGACTTAACGAGGATACCGCCATATTGGTCGGTTGGTAATTATTTAAATTGGTTTTAACTAGGGGTGGTCATCGGATCAGATCTGATCCGATTCGATTCGAATTTATCGGACCAAATCAGATCGGATCTGATTATTTAATCTGATCGAATGGGGTCGTTGTGGTTCGACGGATTTCGGATCGGATCGGAATCTTATCCGATCCGATCGTTTTTTTTTTATTTTAATTAAAATGCAAAACGACGTCGTTTTGGGGTTTCTTAAAGGACGTCGTTTTGCATACCTGAGCTGAGTCAAATAGCAAATACAACCCAAGAATTTAGGGTTCATTACTTAATTTCTTCGGTCTCCAGTCTTCCTTCTTCACTCACTGCACTTCGCCACTTCGACACTTCCACTTCAGTTTCAGTCTTAGGGTAATAGGGTTCATCGTTCAATTCACCGCCGGCACCGAGAGACAACAAATCTGAGGCTCTGATTTGCTTGTTTCATCTTCATTCATCAAGATTGATTCAAGGATCAAAGTCATTCAAAGGGGAAATCGAAGAAAGTAAGTTCCCTTCCTTCTTCATTTTCGGATTTTCCTGTTTAGGGTTCCTTTTTATGATTAATCTGTATTTTTCTTTTTCTTTTTCTTTTGATCATTACTTGTTGAAAGCATTTCAACTCCTGGTGTATTTTTTCTTATTTTGAGTTTGTGACCTAGTGCAATGTTGATTTTGTTGTGAGATATGTGGAAACATTCTGAAATGTTCAATATATGTGTAGACTGTGTAGTTAGCAAACTAATTGGAAAATCCTTTCATGGTTGATTCAGTCAATATGCAATAATATGTATTGTATTTAATTAGCAGGCAGATAATGTTATTTCTGAATTCCGAAATTCAAATATGTGATATTACTGATCAAGATATCTTTACAAGTTGAAGTGGGAACTCAAATGGATGAATCATTTGCGTATGAGGATTTTATGATTTTTCTGTGTATAATGTATGAGCTACTTTGAATATTGAGAGTTCCATATTGATATTGAGAGTTCGATAATTGCATCAGCCTATTCTGCATGGCCATTGGTTAGATTTTCCAACATCACATAAAGGTCTTGGTTTTCATGTCTTGTACTGCCTGCATGAGGCCTCAATTGTCTTTTATCAGGACATCACCATAATCCTTACTTTTGAGATATATTTGTCTATCATGTTCAATTTTTCATGTGGTTATTTTTTAGGCTGTCTTTCCATCATTGGTGGGTGCTTATTAGTTATTAGTATTTATTTGCTTTGCAAGTATTTAAACATCAATATGTCTAATTGTCTATTTTATTTTCATTGTACTAGATGAGTGGGTTTGAAAGCTCACCCAACAGCAGTGGGTCAGAATCAGATTCATTTGATGTACAATTAACAGAAAGAAGGAAACATAAGAGAAAATTTCCATCAACCTCAGAGAGAGAGAGACCGCCATTGTCAAAAAAACATGATTCATCACCATCAATCACTTCATAAGCAACTAAAATAAGAAATAGAAGATCTGAAGTGTGGAAAGTTTTCCGCATGTGTGAAGATAACCCGAATATGGCTGTATGTGCATATTGTCAGAAGACTTATGCTTGTACTGCGAAAGATCGGTCAACAACCAACTTGAAGAGGCATGGAGACCTGGAAATCATATTTGGCTTATTGTGAAGCACAAGGTGTTTTGGTTGGGGTTGGTGAAGAGGGAGGCACAAGTGGAAATCTCTCCGTGAGAGACGGTCATTTCAATCAAGCAGCGTGTCGGAAAGCAGCTGTGAAGATGATCATTGTTGACGAGCTACCATTTAGTTTTATAGAGAAAGAGGGTTTTCGACATTTCTGTAGTGTTGCCGTCCCCCGTTTTGATGTCCCATCTCGTAGGACTATAACTAGAGATATCCTACAGCTGTTTGCTGATGAAAAAGTGATGTTGAAGAGTATTTTCTCTGCGAGTTATCAGAGAGTTAGTTTGACCACCGACATATGGACGTCAATTCAAAACATTAATTACATGGTTATCACTGGACATTTTATAGACAATGATTGGCAGTTGCATCGGCGAATCCTTAGCTTCTGTCCAATTAACAATCACAAATGAGACACTATTGGAAGGTTAATAGAGTCTTGTTTACAGCACTGGGGTATTGAGAGAATTTTTACTATAATTGTGGATAACGCCAGTGCCAATACCATAGCCATCCAACAGTTGGTGAGGAAGATGAAGAAGTGGAGGGGAGATGCATTGGTGCTTAATGGAGAGTATGTCCATATGCGGTGTTGTGCTCACATATTAAACTTAATTGTGTCTGATGGTTTGAAACAATTGGATGACAGCATTGTAGCAATTCGAAATGATGTTAAGTATGTGAGATCTTCTCCATCAAGATTCGAAGTATTTAAATCGGCGGTGGCACGTGAGAGGATTGAGAGCAAGGGCAGTGTCATCTTAGATGTTCCTACTAGGTGGAATTCCACCTACTTAATGTTGAATGCTGCATTAGACTTCCAGAAGGCATTTGATCGAATGATTGATGATGATGGTCACTATGCTCCATATTTTAGAGAAGATGAAAATGGGAGCAAAAGGATTGAGCCTCCTACAGATATTGATTGGGAGAAAGCTCAATACTTTGTTGATTTTTTGGAGATTTTTTATGATGCAACGAATATGTTCAGTGCCTCATCCACCGTCACATCTTGTTTCACTTACAATGAGATTTGCAAGATTCATACTAGCTTGAAAAACCTGGCGCGTAATAAACATCCTCTTTTACAAGAAATGGCCATATCTATGAAGATGAAGTTTGATAAATATTGGGAGACCACTGCCAAAATCAATAAATTATTGATTGTGAGCACTGTTCTTGATCCACGACGTAAGATGACATTTGTCTCTGTTTGCTTTGGTATACTTTTTGATAATGATGATATTAAGATAGAGGAAATGAGAAAGTCTATTAGAGATTTATTGAAAAGATTATACGATCTGTATAATGATTGGTATGGCACAAATGGGTTGTTTGTTGATGGATCAAGGGCTGAGGGTGTAACTGGTGTTGGTGAAGATGGGTCTAGTGCTGGTATGACACAATCTCAGCCATTTGTTAGACCGCGAGCACAGGATAGAGTGCGTAAGCGCAATACAAACGTGCAACCTGATGATACATTTGAAATTTTTCAGAATAGTCATGTCATTCATCAAGAGGATAATGTTGAGGTTGAAATGTATTTGATGGAACCCTATGAGACTAGTCATGACCCTAACTTTAGTGTTATGATGTGGTGGAAAATAAATACTGGTAAATATCCAATTTTGGCTAGGATTGCTCGTGATATTTTTGCAATGCCGGTATCGACAGTGGCATCTGAATCGGTATTTAGTACGGGCGGTCGTGTTCTTGATAGTTTTCGTAGCTCATTAACTCCCGTTATGGTCGAGGCTCTAATATGCACTCAAAATTGGATACGGAATAGGCTTACAATTGACAAATCCAATGAAGTGGAAGCCATGCTATTAGAGGCATAGTACTACGAAAAGCTTGAGGAAGGTAAAAAAATTTATTAATTAGTTTTTTAATTTTTATAGTGAATACCATGAAAATGATGAAATGCAAACTTACTAACTTAGAATAATTTGTATTTTATTTGAATAATATCACAAGTTACAATCTGAATCGCAATCGCAATCACTGGATCATGTTGTTGGCAGCAGCAGAGTTTGAGACTTGAGTCCAATTATCCTAAAGGTACAATTTTGACAAAGTTCTGTTTTACTTTGAATTATTTTGTAATTCTGTAATTGGATCTATAGAGAATAGTTCTTTGAGTGTTTTGTAATTTGATTCATACTTCATAGTATTATGTTGATCTTCCATTGGAATACTATTGCTGCTACCTAATTGTATTTAGAGCTTGAAAATATTTTTTGGTTTTATGTATATTTAATGGATTTTTTTTGTTTGTTCAGGTATAATGCGAATTGTATTGCTGCTACCTAATTGGCTAATTGCATTGAACAAGCATATGACTTTTTTTTAGCTCTATTTTCTCTCTTCTTGACTTGACTTTAGTTACTTATTTGAAAGCAATCATCTCTCTCTCTGTGTGTAATGTGTATGTATGAAAATTAGTTGAAGAGTTTTTGGGTTGTAGCTTATTGAAATATTGCATTGCTAATGTTGTTGGTTTTGAGGCTTCTGATGGTGGGGTAAGACAGTAAGAGAGGGTACTGTTTTTTCTTGTTTGATCTTTGGTGGTTCCTGAGAAAATGCAAGGGAGTTGCTTTCTATTCTTGTTTTTCAGTGCTCAATGACTTGCATTGGCTTGGATGAATGATGATAAATGAAAGTACTTGTATTAGTTGTTTTTTTACACTGCCAGTCTGCCACCATACACATTTTATTCAAGCTTTCTGTGTTAAGTGTGTTTAGTTTCATTTTGAAGGTCTTAACTTTTCACATTCTGTGTTACTATTAACTGTGTGTACTGGGAATCAATTCGGATGATTTCGGATCGGATCAATCCGATCCAAAATAATTTGATTCGAATCGAACCAATCCGATATGAAATTATCCCATTTCGGATCGGATTGATCCAATCCGAAATGATCCGAATCGGATCGAACGAATCTGATCCGATCCGATCCGATAATTATCGGATCGGATCGAGTTTGATAGGATAATCCAATCCGATCGAATCAAATTTCTGAGCGCAAATCGGATCGGATCGGATTCGGATTCTGTTTGATCCGATCTGAATCCGATAACGCCCAGGGCTAGTTTAAACTTGACTAAACTGGATACCGCATGATTGGTCGGTTGGTAATTAATTATTAATTTGACTTAATCTGGATACCGCCTATACGGCTAGTTGGTAATTATCATGAAAAGTTAATATATTATATTAAAGGAGATATCTAAAATAGAAGTAATAAAAGTGGATCCTTTTACCTCAGCATGTTCTTTTATTGTATTTTTATTTTTTTACTTTTCAGCAATTTACTTTTCAGCATTTTACTTTTCATCATTTACTTTTCAGTAATTTACTTTTCAGCATTTTACTTTTCAGCATTTAATTTTTAGTATTTAATTTCAGCATTTTACTTTCCGTCATTTACTATTCAGCAATTTACTTTTCAGCATTTTACTTTATGTCTTTTATTTTATTTAAGTTTTTACTAGCCCTAGTTATGTGTCGTAATTAAGTTAGTTATCTGGGGTTGTGATGAATTCTAATATCACCGGTTTATAAGGAGTTATTTTATAGTTTGGGTAATTTAAAGGTTTACTTATTAAGTCTTAAGCTTAATGCGTTTTGTTAATTGGCCACTAATAAGATTGATCTGGTAAATCTAAAATAAACTTGACAAAAGAATTTTAGGTTTCAGCCTTAGACTTAATAACCCACGATCTTCCTTGAGGATATATAACCCTTTAATAGATTTCCTTACAGGATAGACATATACCTGTCGGGCGGGGGTAGCTATAATTGGAACTTAAACTTAATGAATCCAGGTAATTTGGTTGACATAGACATATGGTTCAATTGGGTTATACTGGGTATTTGCGTCTCACCATCGACAGAGGCTTTCGCATAATTTAGTGTTCCAGGTTAGTAAACTGATATATTACACAAAAATGAAATAACCACTTCATCTTTAAAATGATATTGGAAGATTCACAACCCTAAATAGTTTCCTAATATTGAATTTTCTTAAACCTACTTTCGCGCAATTTTATTTACTTGTTTTTAAATTCAAAATCATCACCATTTCAAATCAATCAATCAACCTGTTAGATACTAGTAATCATTTGACCTCATAAAATTAATAGATTAGGTATTAAGTCCTCGTGGGATCGATACTTTTTATACAACTTGAACGATACGTGCGCTTGCGTTATACGCGTGTGATTACGCACCGGTCAAGTTTTTGGCGCCGTTGCCGGGGACTTATTTATCTTTCACTATTAGTTTTGGGGTTAGATACGTTACTTGTATTTTTATTTTTACTTTTTGTTTTTGTTTTCTTGTGTTTCAGGTTCTCAGAAACTACATGAGATGAACCAGAAGCTTTGAACTCCGACCGCTTGACCCAGAAATTGAAAGAGCCATCAGACAGTTGAGAAGGGAAAGACGAGAAGGCCAAGAAGCAATTATCAACATGGAACCTGAACCTTTGGAGGTTGCACCACCAATACCCATTCGAGACAGAACCATTCCGGTGGTCGATGACTTCATTTCCTGTATTGTACTTCCTCATTTACCAGCAAATGCGTGTGACATCAAAACATGCATCTAGATGATTCAACAGTGAGTACAGTTTGGGGGAAATGCAACTGAAAATCCCAATGCCCACATCAGCAACTTCCTGGAAGTTTGCGGTACTTTCAATTACAACCGAACAGCTGAAGAAGTAATAAGACTGCAGGTTTTTCCATATTCCCTGAAAGACAGAGCTAAAGCTTAGCTACATTCGTTACCAGCAGGTTCCATCACAACTTGGAACACTCTAGCCACCAAATTCCTTGCAAAGTACTTTCCACCAGCTAGAACTGCAAAGTTGAGGAATGACATCACATCCTTCATGCAACAAGATTCAGAATCCATTTGCGAAGCTTGGGAAAGATTCAAAGATTTACTCCAGAAATGTCCTCATCATGAGATCGTAAAGTGGCTACAAGTCCAAACCTTCTAAGCTGGACGTGATTTGCAAAAATCTGGAAACTCTTAACATGAAAGTTAATGGTGGATCCACAAGTTCACCATTTGGAGGAGTACCTGAGTCAGAATCTTACAACCAACAAGAAGAGACAGTGAACTATGTCAACAATTTCAACAGACAGGGGAACAGTCCATATTCCAACACCTATAACCCAGGGTGGAGGAATCACCCCAATTCGCATGGAGCAACAATTCAGGGCAAAAGAACTACCCACCACCTGGATTCCAACAACCAAATAAAAGCCAGGAGCATTAAAAAGAACCAGGAATAATAGAAGTGCTGGCCCAGTTGAAGAAACAAGAAGTAAAATATGATGTTTTAGCAGCTATGGTTCAAAATCAAGTAGCATTGAATCAAAGCCATTCAGCCTCTATCAAAGCACTGGAGAATCAAATGGGACAACTGGCCAATGCTCAGAGTTACAGACCGCCAGGTAATCTTCCCAGCAACACAGAACCAAATCCAAGGAACCGAGGGAAAGAGCAATGTCAAGCCATCATCTTGAAAAGCGGTACTGAAATCAACAAAGATGTTGGAATCAAGGCAACAATTGAGGAAGTTTCAAAAGATGCAGTGCCACAGATGGAGGAAAAAGAAGCAAAGGAAAAAGAAAAAGATCAGATCACTCCACCTCCACATTTTCCACAGCGACTCCAAAAAAAAAACTGGACAAGTAGTTTGCTCGATTCCTGGAGGTATTCAAGAAACTTCACATCAACATTCCATTTGCAGAAGCCTTGAAGAAATGCCCAGCTATGTAAAATTCATGAAAGATATTCTTTCACGAAAATGGAGATTGGGAGATTATGAGACAGTAGCATTGACAGAAGAATGCAGTGCCATCATTCAGATGAAACTTCCCCCAAAGTTGAAAGATCCCGGCAGTTTCACTGTCTCATGCACCATTGGAGAATACTATATCGGTAAGGCTTTATGTGACTTAGGTGCAAGTGTTAATTTGATGCATTTTTCTATTTACAGGAAACTGCAAATTGGAGAAGCAATGCCTACCTCAGTCTCATTACAACTTGCTGATCGAACGCTCGCATTTCTAAGAGGTGTTGTTGAAGATGTGCTGGTCAAAGTCGACAAACTCATTCTTCCAGCAGATTTCATTATCCTTGACATGGAAGAATACAAAGATGTACATATCATCATTGGAAGACCATTCTTGGCGACAGGACGAACTGTGATTGATGTACAAAAAGGAGATCTGACCATGAAAGTTCAAGACCAAGAAGTTACCTTCAATGTTTTCAAGCCATGAAATTCCCGAGCGATGAAAAGGAAGAAGAATGTTTCAGAATTGATGTTGTTGATAGTATCATTCAGGATAATGATACAACTCTCACAGACAAACTTGAAGCTTGCATCACCAACATAACTGACAACGAGCTAGATGCTGAAATCCTGGAATGTATCAACTACCTTGACAAACCATTCCGATTCAAAGCGACACCACAAGTAGAAAGCCTGGAACTGCCAAAGAAAGATCGAATCAAGCCTTCAATTGAAGAACCACCGCAGTTGGAACTGAAGTTACTTCCGAGCCATCTCAGGTATGCATTTCTTGGAAACTCTTCTGAATTACCTGTTATTATTTCTTCTTCACTAACATTGGAGCATAAAGAAAAGTTGCTGAGAGTATTACGAAAGCACAAAAGAGCCATTGGCTGGACTATAGCAGACAGTCGAGGCATTAGTCCATCATTTTGCATGCATAAGATTCTGATGAATGATGAGTACAAACCCACAGTGGAGCATCAACGGAGACTCAATCCAATCATGAAGGAGGTCGTAAAGAAAGAAATCATCAAATGGTTGGATGCTGGCATCATTTACCCCATCTCAGATAGTACTTGGGTGAGTCTTATGCAGTGTGTGCCGAAGAAAAGAGGAATCACTGTGGTTACCAATGAAAAGAACGAGCTAATCCCAACCAGAATGGTGACTGGATGGAGAGTATGCATGGACTACCGAAAGCTGAACAAAGCAACATGGAATGACCATTTTCCGCTGCCATTCATTGATCAGATGCTGGACAGACTGGCGGGACATGAGTTCTATTATTTTCTGGATGGATATTCAGGGTACAATCATATTTCCATCACACCAGAAGATCAGGAGAAAACTACCTTTACATGTCCCTATGGTACTTTTGCTTTCCGTAGGATGCCATTTGGATGATGGCCATATTCTCAGACATGCTGGAGCAGAGTATGGAGGTTTTCATGGATGACTTCTCTGTGTTTGGAGACTCTTTTGACCACTGCTTGCAAAATTTGGAACAAGTGTTACAAAGGTGCGAAGATACAAACCTGGTACTCAATTGGGAGAAATGTCACTTCATGGTGCATGAAGGCATTGTTATTGGACACCGGATCTCACAAAAGGGAATCGAGGTAGACAAAGCAAAGATTGAAACAATTGAAAAACTACCTCCAGCGACATCAGTAAAAGGGATTCGGAGCTTTCTCGGACATGCAGGTTTTTACAGGAGATTTATCAAAGACTTTTCCAAGATTGCTAAACCTCTGTGCAATCTTCTGGATAAGGATGTGTCTTTCAACTTCACCAAATAATGGCAGGAAGTTTTTGAGATCTTAAAACAAAAGCTGATTTCTGCCCCCATCATTGTAGCACCAGACTGAACCCTTCCATTTGAAGTGATTTTGCTGTAGGTGCAGTTTTGGGACAACGCAAAGCAAAGATTTTCCAAACCATTTACTACTCCAGCAGAACTCTGAATGAAGCTCAACTCAACTACACAACCACTGAAAAGGAGTTGCTCGCAGTTGTGTACGTTTTTGAAAAATTCCGCTCCTATTTGCTGGGTCCCAAAGTGGTGGTCTACACAGATCATTCAACAATCAAATATCTGATCACGAAGAAAGATGCCAAACCCAGATTGATCCGTTGGATACTTCTTCTGCAAGAATTTGACGTGGAGATCAGAGACAGGAAAATGACAGAAAACCAAGTGGCAGATCATCTATCGAGGCTCAAGAATGGAGAAACAGCTGGCAAAGATCTGTCAATCAAAGAAACTTTTCCAGATGAACAGCTGTTTGCCATGAAACATCAAGATGCCCCTTGGTATGCTGACTATGTCAACTACATTGTGTCAGGAAAATGGTTGTTGGAATGGACAACTCAGCAACAGAAGAAATTCTTCAAAGAAGTCAAGCACTATGTCTGGGATGAGCCGTACCTGTTCAAATGGTGTGCTGATCAATTATTGAGACGGTGTGTTCCACAAGAGGAGGTCAACAGTGTTCTGCAACACTGTCATTCGTCACCATACGACGGACACTTCAGCGGAAATAAAACTGCAGCCAAAGTCCTACAATCAGGTTTGTTCTGGGCCACTCTTTTTAAAGATGCTTATCTTTTTGCTCTTCAATGTGACAGATGCCAGAGAATGGGGAATATTTCGAGGAGAAATGAAGGACCATTGCAAAACATTCTGGAAGTGGAGATATTTGATGTGTGGGGTATAGATTTCATGGGACCCTTTGTTCCATCATTCGAAAACCTGTACATCCTGGTTGCTGTAGACTACGTCTCCAAATGGGTTGAAGCAATTGCACTACCATCCAATGATTCAAAAGTGGTGATCAAATTCCTGAAAAAAAACATTTTCACTCGGTTCGGAATACCTCGGGCAATTATCAGTGATGGTGGCTCACATTTATGCAACAGATACTTTGATGCACTCCTATCCAAATACGGAGTTACTCACAAGGTTGCAACTGCTTATCATCCACATTCAAATGGACAGGTTGAAGTTTCAAACAGAGAAATCAAAAGAATCTTGGAGAGAACCGTTGGATCAACAAGGAAATACTGGTCAACAAAACTGGATGATGCATTATGGGCCTACCGAACAGCTTACAAGACACCTATTGGTATGTCCCCATATCGATTGGTGTTTGGGAAATCGTGCCATCTGCCAGTTGAGCTTGAGCATAGGCGTACTGGGCACTAAAGAAGTTGAATCTTGATCCACAAGGTGCATGAGAGAAAAGACTCCACCAACTCAACGAATTGGAGGAATTTCGCTTACAGGCTTATGAGAATGCCAAATTGTACAAAGAAAAGACCAAGAAATGGCATGATCAAAAAATAGTGCACAGACAGTTGGAACTAAGGCAGCAAGTGTTGTTGTACAATTCACGGTTGAAACTTTTCCCTGGAAAGTTGAAATCAAGGTGGTCAGGTCCATTTGTGATCACTCAGGTTTTACCATATGAAGCTGTTGAGTTACTGGATCCCAACACCAACGAAACATTCAAGGTTAACAGTCAGCGTGTCAAGCACTACTGGGGAGAATCATTTGAGCGACAAAAAGAAAGTGTCAGACTTTCAGATCTAGCCTAACGTTCGAGAAGTAACGTCTAGCTGACGATGTTAAACTTAACGCTAGCAGGGAGGCAACCCATGCAATTTGTCTATATATTGTGATTTGGTGTGATTTAATTTTGTGTGTTTAGTTTTTGCAGATTAAGACATTTCAGGATGGAAGAAGTTCTCACAAATCTTCACAAGCAATTTCCTTCTCTCCCCTCAAAACTCTCTGATGAAAGTCTACAAAGCTCGCTTGGAACGGATGAGATTACTAACGATCCATGGTGTTCCTAATGATATTCGTTGGGTAATTGAAGCACGGGTCCGATTGGCAGGTGAGTCTTCTGACTCTTTTATTTCACATCTGCCTGGTTTTGGAAGAAGCACCTATGCAAAGAAACGTAGAGCTAAGCAACTGGGTGTTTGTTACAAATGTGCACGCTGGAATTGCAATACTCGTTGTCGTTCTTTATGAATGGTGTCTGATAATCACGAAGACAAAATTAAATTTATTAAGGATGGCTTGAGTAAGGAGTCTGTAGATAATATATCTTCGACTCTTGAGACGCATCCCAGTGGATATGTTCATATAGCCATTCGCAAATTGCATACACAATTCCAAAAAGAAAGACAACAGTTAAGTCTTGGGAATGTGACTCAAAAAGACCCTGTTTGCCAATTTATAAGAAAATTGGATGGGAAGCTTGTTCCTGACGCATAGACGTCAATCAAACCGCTACTTTTCTTGTACATATTATATCTCTTTATCTTTTCCTAATAATTGTGATTTGTTTTGTTGTTTTCTTTTACTTTCTCTGACATGATCCAGGCCTTTTTTACTATCACGATTTATTTTATTGTTAACTAATAATTGTCATTTGGCAGGTACTAGTGCTATTATTTTACTCACCTTTTTCAGGTATTATAAATTCAACTCATCATTGCACTTTTGAAGACATCCAGAGTAAAACACGGAAGCCACTTCAAGAAGGCGAGTTGAAAACATATGTGTGTTTTACGGTACTAGTGTTGGTGTTAAGTCACAATACGTAGAGGCAGCACAGGAATTGGGTCGAGTTTTAGCTACAAGGAATATGCACTTAGTATATGGTGGAGGCAATCTTGGACTTATGGGGATCATTTCAAAAGCTGTACATGAGGGAGGCAGTCAAGTTTTGGGAATCATCCCAAAACCTTTGGCAGAGGCGAATCTTATTAGACCATCAAACGGAGATGAACTTATTGTGCCAGGTATGTCCGAGCGACTAGTGGAAATGATTAATCGTGCTGATGCATTTATTGTTTTGCCAGGTGGTTTGGGTACATTGGAGGAAATTTTTACAGTGTTATCTTGGGCGAACTTGAACATACACCAGAAACCGCTTGGACTGTACAACGTTGAAGGATTTTATGATTTTCTTTGTGTGTTTCTTGATGATGCCCGGAGAAATGGGTTTGTGTCAAAACCTTTAAAAGAACGCATCTTCACTGCCAGAACTGCTCCGGATCTAATTGACCAAATCTTAGCCTATGAACCACAAATTGACCATATCATTTCAAAGATAAATTGGTCTGAGGACGATCGTGGTAAGAGGCGTCGGATTAATCTGGATCTTAACCTTTAACTTTTCGTGTAGAGTTTCAGTTAACCAAATACTATCTTCTAAACTCTTCTTCTACTGTTTAAGACATTGGGGACAATGTCTCATTTAGGTTTGGGGGAGGAAATTAGTTGATTAGTATCTTGTTTTTAGTTGTGTGTTGTTTTTATTTTTAGGCAAAATTTTTTCGAAAAATACAAAAAAAAATTGAAAATTTTTCAAAAATTACAAAAATATTTTGCATTTTTGTTTTTATTTTGACTAAAAATGTGAAATTGGTAAGAGATAGCTGAGTAAGGAATTTCCGCTCCTGAGACGTATCTTAAACCTATTTCGGAACAAGTTAATTTTTGTTTATTTCATTTTAAATTATTTAATTTGTGAATTCTCCATAATACTGACTAAAATGGATCTTCATATGCTCAGTTGGCAGGTATTATCAACATGCATGGTAACATACGGATATGAGTTATAATTGAAAAGTTTGTAATATTCAGTGCTCTAGTCTAATTGGAGGCAACATCTCAAAAAGTGATGGAGTAAAAAAAAAACGTCTGAGATCCGAGTTATTAAGTCTGTAAGGGTGTTTTAACACCTAGTGCCCTAAAGCCAACTGGTTTGGGAGTCACTGGCACAAAGTTCGCTACATGGATCAAAGATGCTGTAAAAATATATATATCTGAAGTCTGAGTAATTAAGTTCGTAGGGGTGTCTTAACACCTGGTGCCCTAAAGACAACTGGTTTGGGAGCCACCGACCCAACACTCGCTACATAGATGGAAGATATTGTATATATAAAAAAAATCAAAGAAAAAAATCAGAAAAATTATTCCATTGCTGCAAAAAGGTGTGAATTCTAATAAAACTTTAGGACAAAAATATTACTCTCTTATCAACTGCACTTGTGACTGTTGTGGGCAAAAATGAGTTGATTAATATTTTGTCGGCTGTGCATATGGAGAATGGTAAATATAATCGGAGAATTTACTTATTCAGTAATTTAGAAAGAAAGAAAACAACTAGTAATTTGGAGTAGAAGTTTCACATGATTAGTCACTAACTTCTTTATTCCTTTTTCTCTTGTCTTTTTGCTTTTATGTGTATTAATTTTATTATCTTTTTACTTTTGTAAAACATTTATGGGTATCGTTGATGTAAGCTCTCACGAGACTATAACTCGTCCACTAGGGACACCTAGGGGTTTAAAGGCTTGTTGCATATGCTAAATGCAACTGTGATCCCTACGAAAGTGGCTTAGTTTAATTTTAATTGTTTCTTTTATTTTATTTTGTTGTTTTGCTCGAAGACTAGCAAAATATTAGGTTTGGGGTGTGATGAGCGAAAAATATATCAATATTTATCGCCCCTTTTACTTAATATTTTGTTTAGTTTCTCGGGTTTGATGAACGTTTTGATGTGTTTTAGTTTATTTTACAGATAAAATAATATTGGGACACAATGAAATCATTTAGGACGAAATGTTGGTCAAATAAGGGTAAAAATTGGACTTGACATATTAATTTTGGAGATTGGAAACTTGAAAGGGCGTTTTAACGAAATGCAGTTTTGGAAATTCCAATTTTGCGCATTTGTCATATTTTGGGCATAACTTTTTACTCCGATATCAGATTGAGCTGATTCAAGTTCCAGATTAAATAAGACTCAAAGATCTACAACTTTTAAAGAAAAAATAATTTCGAATTCTGAATATTTCATGCCCGAAATTGATGAACCATCCAGAAGTGTGTTGTGTGTAATTATTAAAGTCATTTTCAAAAAATAAATTAATAAATAAATAATAAAAATCATCAAATGACCACGAAACATGATAAGCAATTAGTGGAGCAATTAATAATGGATTTGGTGGAGCAATCAGTGGAGCAATTAATAATGGATTTGGTGGATGATTTGATGGAGGCAAAATTTTACCTATAAATACCAAGTCATTTCATTTGTAAATTCATACTTTCTTCTAAGGAATTCCTTAAGAATACTAAGAAGATTGTATCTTGTTTGTTTATTTACAGCTTTCAGTAATAAATATCCGCTTTCGCACTTTCTTTTCTTTACTTTTCAGTTTTTACTTTCCGCAATTTACTTTTACGCATAATACTTTTCTTTCTTTAATTTTCAGTTTTTACTTTTCAATAATGAGGAGGTAACTCCCCTTTGCTGGGGTAAAAGGTAAAACTTTTATTACTAATATTTAGATTAATCTCCCTTAATTATAATATATAAACTAGTTAAAACCTGACTTAACGAGGATACCGCCATATTGGTCGGTTGGTAATTATTTAAATTGGTTTTAACCTGACTAAAATGGATACCGCCTGATTGGTCGGTTGGTAATTAATTATTAATTTGACTTAATCTGGATACCACCTATATGGCTGGTTGGTAATTATCATGCAAAGTTAATATATTATATTAAGGGAGATATCTAAAATAGAAGTAATAAAAGTGGATCTTTTTACCTCATCATTTTCTTTTATTGTACTTTTACTTTATTTACTTTTCAGCAATTTACTTTCAGCATTTACTTTTCGGTAATTTACTTTCAGCATTTATTTTTCAGCATTTAATATTCAGTATTTAATTTCAGCATTTACTTTCCGTCATTAACTTTTCAGCAATTTACTTTTTCAGCATTTTACTTTATGTCTTTTATTTTATTTAAGTTTTTACTAGCCCTAATTATGTGTCGTAACTAAGTTAGTTATCTGGGGTTGTGATGAATTCTAATATCACCGGTTTATAAGGGGTTATTTTATAGTTTGGGTAATTTAAAGGTTTACTTATTAAGTCTTAAGCTTAATGCGTCTTGTTAATTGGCCAATAATAAGATTGATCTGGTAAATCTAAAATAAACTTGACAAAAGAATTTTAGGTTTCAGCCTTAGACTTAATATCCCACGATTTTCCTTGAGGATAGATAACCCTTTAATAGATTTCCTTACAGGATAGACATATACCTGTCAGGTGGGGGTAGCCATAATTGGAACTTAAACTTAATGAATCCAGGTAATTTGGTTGATATGGACATATGGTTCAATTGGGTTATACTGGGTATTTGCGTCTGACCATCGACAGAGGTTTTCGCATAATTTAGTGTTCCAGGTTAGTAAACTGATATATTACACAAAAATGAAATAACCACTTCATCTTTATAATGATATTGGAAGATTCACAACCCTAGATAGTTTCCTAATATTGAATTTCTTAAACCTACTTTCGCGTAATTTTATTTACTTGTTTTTAAATTCAAAATCGTCACCATTTCAAATCAATCAATCAACCTGTTAGATACTAGTAATCATTTGACCTCATAAAATTAATAGATTAGGTATTAAGTCCTAGTGGGATCGATATTTTTTTATACTACTTGAACGATACGTGCGCTTGCGTTATACGCGTGTGATTACGCACCAGTCAGCTCCTTCCCTCAGTTCCTTGGATTTGGTTCTGTGTTGCTGGGAAGATTTCCTGGCGGTCTGTAACTCTGAGCATTGGCCAATTGTCCAATTTGATTCTCCAGTACTTTAATAGAGGCAGATTGGCTTTGAAATATAGCATTGTATGCTGCTTGTTACTTTTTGAACATCTCTGCAATCCATTCTTTCATTTCTAGTTCTTTTTCATGCTCCTGGCCTTTATTCTATTGCTGGAATCCAGGCGGTGGATAGTTCTTTTGCCATGAGTTGTTGCTCCATGAAAAATTGAGATGATTCCTCCACCATGTGTTGGAATATAGATTGTTCCACTGTCTGTTGAAATTGTTGACATAATTCACCGTCTCTTCTTGTTGATTTGGATTTGAACCTCCTCCATATGGTGAACTTGTGGCTCCGACAATGTTTACAACTTATGCGCTGAGTGTTTCCAGGTATTTGCAGATCTGATCCAACTTGTTATTCACTGCTGTGTTAGCTCCAACTTCATAAATTCCTGCAATTCGTTGAATCATGCTCCTTTCTGTTGGCCACAAGGAATTATTGTTAGCCATTTCTTCAATTAAGTCTCAGGCTTGATCTTCTCCTTTTGCCATTAAAGCACGTCCAGCAGCAGCATTAATTGTGGTTCTCATTAATCCATAAAGTCCATTATAGAATATTTGGACTTGAAGCCATTTTGGAATCTCATGGTGAGGACATTTCCGGAGAAAATCTTTGTACCTTTCCCAAGCTTCGTAGAGAGTTTCTAAGTCTTGTTGTACAAAGGATGTGATGTCATTCCTCAGTTTTGCTGTTCTGGCTGGTGGAAAATACTTTGCAAGGAATTTGGTGTCTAGAGTGTTCCAAGTTGTGATGGAACCTACTGGTAGTGAATGTAGCCAAGCTTTTGCTCTATCTTTCAAGGAATATGGAAAAATCTGCAGTCTCATTGCTTCTTCAGCTGCTCGGTTGTAATTGAAAGTGTCGCAAACTTCCAAGAAGTTGCTGATGTGGGCATTAGGGTCTTCAGTTGCATTCCCCTCAAACTGAACTGATTGCTGAATCATCTGAATGCATGTTTTGATGTCACATATATTTGCTGGTAAGGGAGGAAGTACAATACAGGAAATGAAGTCGTCGACCACCGGAATAGTTCTGTCTCGAATGGGAATTGGTGGTGCAACTTCTAAAGGTTCATGTTCCATGTTAACGATTGTTTTTTGGCCTTCTCGTCTTTCCCTTCTCAATTGTCTGATGGTTCTTTCAATTTCTGGGTCAAGCGGTCGGAGTTCAAAGCTTCTGGTTCGTCTCATGTAGTGTATGAGAACCTGAAACACACGAAAATAAAAACAATAAGTAAAAAGAAATTAGACAGAAGTAACGTATCTAACTCCAAAACTAATAGTGAAAGATAACTAAGTCCCCGGCAACGGTGCCAAAAACTTGACCGGCGTATTCACACGCGTATAACGCAAGCGCACGTGTTCAAGCAGTATAACAAGTATCGATCCCACGAGGACTTAATACCTAAGCTATTAATTTTATGAGGCCAAATGATTACTAGTATCTAATGAATTGGTTGTTTGATTGGAATAGTGACTTTAAAAATTAAAAATTTTAAAACAAGTAAATAAATGGCGCGAAAGTTGGTTGAGGAAAATTCAAATTTATAAAACTATCCAGGGTTTTGATTTCTTCCAATATATTTTTAAAGAGATGAAGTGGTTATTTCATATTTCTGTAATATATTAGTTTAATAACCTGTAACACAAAATTCTGCAAAAGCCTCTGTCGATGGTCAGATGCAAATACCTAGTGTAATCTAATTAAATCATATGTCTATGTCAATCAAATTACCTGGATTCATTAAGACTAAGTTCCAATTGTGGTTTACCCCGCCCGAAAGGTATATGTCTATCCTGTAAGGTAATCTATTAAAGGGTTATCTATCCTCAAGGAAGATCGTGGGCTATTAAGTCTAAGGCTGAAACCTAAAATTCATTTGTCAAGTTTATTTTAAGTTTACCAAATCAAACTTATTAATGGCCAGTTAACAAGAAGCATTAAGCTTAAAACTTAATAAGTAAACCTTTATATTACCCAAACTATAAAATAATCCCTTATAAACTGGTGATATTGGAATTCATCACAACCCCAGATAACGGGCTTAGCTACGACTCATATTTACAACTAGTAAAAACTTAAAAATAAAAGACATAAATTGAAATGCTGAAAAGTAAATGCTGGGAATTAAAAAGGAAAAAGTACAATTAAAGAAAATGCTAGGGTTAAATGATCCACTTTTATTACTACTATTTTAGATATCTCTCTTAATATAATATATTAACTTGTGTGATATTACCAACCAGCCATATAGGCGGTAACCTGATTAAGTCAAATTAATAATTAATTACCAACCGACCAACCAGGCGGTATCTTTACTTAGTCAAGTTAAAACCAATTTAATATCAATTACCAACCGGCCAATATAGCGATATCCTCATTAAGTCAAGTTTTAAATAGTTATTATATTATAATTAAGGGAGATTAATCTAAATATCAATAATAAAAGCTTTACCTTTCACCATAGTAAGGGGAAGTTACATCCTCATTGCTGAATAGTAAAAACTGAAAAAGTAAAGAAAGTAAATTACTATTATAAAAAGTAAATAAAATTAATTACAGAACTGAAATTTAAACAAACTACATACAAACTCCTTATTATTATCAGAGAATTCAGAGAGGAATGTACATCTGAAACTGAAATTTCGAGCTGAATTTATAGGCGTCAGTAAGCCTCTCGCGTCGCGACACGTGTCATTGCTATTGCGTTGCGACGCGATGACGTGGCACACACTGATTGGCTGCTTTGATCCCCTTATCTGCTGACGTGGCATTTTGGATGATTAACTCAATAATTGTGCTGACGTGGCGATGATGTGTCGACACTTGGCGATGTTGTTGTTGGCACCGTGTGATTGTGATAATTGTCACGAGATGATTGGTTGTTGATGACATGGCTGACACGTGTCACGCTGACTCGGTATGTGACTGATGTGGACGACATGTGGCTAACACGTGGCTAACATGTGGCGATGGTGATTGTCGGCTGCATGTGATGATGACACGTGGCACGGCGCATGTTAGCATGATCGATTGTGATGCTGACACGTGGCAGACGCATGTTAGCAGATTCGGCGAATGTTAGCATCCAACGCATTTTAGTAAAATCCCTCTGATTGGTCCACGTGTCCCGGCGCACGTTAGCAAAGGTGCGGCACATGTTAGCGATCGCGACGCGCCAAATGACCATTTTGCCTTTTTGTTCGTTTTTCATTGTTTTGGTCCCGAATCACCTCCAGAGAGTCCTGAAACTTTATTTATCTACAAAATAACACAAAATATATCAAAATATTCACAATAGCTCAAGAAACTATACAAAATATTAGGTCAAACATTTACCACTCATCAGACCTCATGTCCAAATTCAGAATAAATCAAATCACTTTGTCAATGCCTAAGGCTCTGTGCCCATATCAATGCATACAAATCAATACGACTAATTACATACATATAACTACGTGCATTGCACGATTCGAATCATATAGACATGAATCTTAGACTTCTATAATATTTCCCAGGATTCTAGAGTAAGTGACTGCATATTGGGTGATTCCTCGTCTCGAGCATAAGCATCCAAACTTGATGGTTGATCAATCTGGATGCCAACCTTCAAAACTAGCAGACTGATGTGGTGTGAGTTATAAAACTCAGTAAGTAGCCATACACATCACAAATAAATAAGAGTGAACATGTATATAGTCATACAGTGGTTTGTCAGAAAGTCTTTCGGGACCCGGAAACTGAATTCATGAAGCATACTTGGTACATATCAAAAATCTTATATGCAACTTCTTCGAACGTTCAAACTCCGAATTACATACAACATATACACACTCAGAAACATGATTCATACATGCTTCTAAATCTTCTTTCTAACAAGCATACCATAATCACAAAAAATAACAAAAACAACATAATCATCACACACACGTATCTAACACGAATATCATTAAGCCAGTCTCATTCACACACAACAAAAACAGAAAACACATAAACTATTTCTAAACAGTCAAAATGACAATCATTACCATAAATAGAAAGCATATTACCAATTTTTTTACAGACAATCACATTTTATATCAGATATGATAATCACATTACAAATTTCAGGTAGCTAACTCATATGTGATCAAAGATTAGAACTCACTGAATCATCTTCAAAATCCAACTTATACAGAAACATATCTTTCTAAAATCAGAAATTTCTAAAAAAATAAAATCATCAAATTGATCAGTCGTCCATTACCCGAGTCATGCGTAAAGACCGAGCAATATTCGAACACGACCTTGTCGATATATGGTAGTATGTCAGCCACTTTTTGATGGTCAATACCCCAGAACAAGCGCCACATAGGTTTTAAAAATAATAAAATATCATACGGGCTCTGTGACAAAAATATATCATATCCAATCAATAACAAAGTAATCCAAATTCATTTTATCAAAACACTTTAAAATCATAAAATCAAAGTATCGATAAAAATGTAAAACAAAAGTATCGTAAGAAAAAAAAATATAAAAGTATCCACAATATATCTTAAAACATATTTCCGTGATCGAAAATAACTTCAAAATCCATATATCACAAAACTGTAACATGCATCCAGAAACCAACTCACTGGACGAAAGGAAAATCAGGCGTCCAATATCTGAATCGCGCGCACTGATCGGACATTGTCCAAAACAGGACCATGTCGACATAGGGTAGTAGAACGGCCGTAGACAGATGGGTAATGCCCAATAAAAATACAGAATACACATTGTAGTAAAACCATCTAAATCATAAGTGGAGTCAAAACTTTTTTATTTGTTTACAAAACTTTTCAAATTGGCATACAAATCACTTATTTAAAAATACAAACAATCAACGGTATCCATACATATATTAGGTTCATCACCTAACACGTATCAAATCCATCAAATATTGACTAATGATTCATACATCGAGAAATAATATTATCACATGCATAACTTTAACTTTATATACACACACACACATACATCCACAACACAAGATTTGTGCATGCTTATGCCAACCACATATACTTGTGGCTATTACCTTCCCAAACTCGTGGTGGCTTGGATCTAATCTAATACATACACGGATCATGTTATCAACCATATACCCAAGCATGAATATTGACATATCATTCATAAGCTAGAAATCATAGCATGAAGGTGAACTGAAAGACGTGCAAGAACTATAACATAAAGACATACCTAAACTCTAACATGAAAACATACTTTAATTGTAAACTAAAAAAACATAATATAAATACACAAGTTGAAGTCGTGAACTTGAAAACATATACTTAAAATGTAAACTAAATAGAATACGATAATTATAATTTTAAAATACGTAATGTAAACTTTAAACTTATATCTTACAACTTAATTCGTAAGCTTGAAACATGTTCTTGAATCCTAAAGCATAAAACATAAAACATATACGTAGATCATAAACATAAATCTCACATTAAATTCGTAAACGTAAAACTCTACTTGAATCACATACTTGAACATGTTTATAAAACATAAACTCAACACATATACTTAAAACATAAGTTAAAATATTTCATAGCAATTGATTTATAATTGAAAATTAATTCATAAGCTTAATCTCATGATGTAGTGAAAATACATGATATCATTCGACCAGGCCATGAATTTCCCTAAATTATTTTCCAATTCAAGTAGTCTACTTTATTCACAATAAATCATAATTTAGTATTACAATAATATTTTTAATACACCTAATTTATAAAATTACAGATTCTTTAGTCATAAATAAAAAATTATAATATCACCATGATCCAACATCAAGCCTAGACCGTGTACACACGTATTTGGCCAAGTTAAACCTATTTTTGTGCTTTGTGAAATTCAATTAATCAAATACTTAACTTATGGGTGTTCGTGGTGCAGTTCGGGTCGATTTTTTCGCTTTTCAATTCAAACCGCGCGGATTGGCGGTTTGAGAAATTAGAAACTGAAACCACAAATTTGATCAGAAAAACCGTGGCGATTTGGGTTGGCGGTTTAGTGGTTTGGGCGATTCGGGTCGGCGGTTTGGATTATAAATTTTTTAATGAAATTTTGTGTGTTTTCACATAATAATTGAAGAGAAAAAATACCTAATTTTCATTTATACATTGCATATTGTCATATGATTATTAAATATCTTAAATTTTATGGTTAAAGAAGAAGAAAAATATAAAATAATATCTAATTTGAACGCGGGTCAGCAGTTTAGGCGGTTCGGGTCGAGGTTTGAGTCAAAATTTGCAGTTTTGGGCGGTTTGGATCGCGGTTGGATCAAAACTGCACACCGATCCGAAATTTACGGTTCGGTTCTGATTGACCCGAAATCATTTTTAATTTTTTTTCAAACCGCGCGGTGCGGTTCGGATCGGTGCGGTTCAGGTTGGGTTGTGGTTTGACCCGAAATCGTGATCACCCCTAACTTAACTCATACTTTATTATCACTAAATGCATAAGTAGACATCATGATGGGTTTAACTCATCAAAATGATTCAAACCAAAACCTTCACTCCATCATACAACCTGTAGTTTAACATTTTATTGATGATCATAACACACTAAAATCATGCAAATCAAGTTTTCATTTCCCCTATCAAGTTTCGGCTAAATGAAAATAATTTCCAATTTTGTCAATTCCATCATTTCAACAAACAAAATATTGATTTAATATTACATACAATGAGCACTACACATCCAAAACATGAAAGTCATGCATCCAATGCTTATCATATTCAGCTAAGGGCATAATTTGTTTCCCTTGAGATTTCCAAGCAATACAATGCATAATCATCCTCATATCATGCACATAAACATAATTACACACCCAAATAACTAAAAAAAAAATACATCTCCCTTATCATGCATAATTTCGGCCAAGGAGGCCCTTTTTCAACGTTAGGTGTTTTGACAAATTTGAGCTCAAATCTTATCATAGCCTATCCAAATGCATCTATAATCACCCCTACAATGCTTAACCAAACTAATCAAATCCATTAAAGCTCAAATCCCAAATAGGTTTGAAAATTGTAAATGAAAATCCCTGCTTGAAGTTTCAAAATTAAAAAGGGAAAGAGTTGTAAGACTTACTTGCTTTAAGTTGGCTTGAGAGAAGACCTAAACTTGTTGTTGGCATGAATAAAAATCATCTTATTTTTGTTGTTGGAGAAGAAAACGTAGAAATGGAGATGAGATGAAAGAGAAAGATGAATGATGGATTGTTTATATAGTGGGGACTGAATTTTGTAACTAAAATATTAATTTAATTAAGGCACATGCACCAAAATCAATGGACAATTCCCAAAGTGAATAGTACTAGTCAAGAAAAATATATTTTTTTGACTTGATTCTTTTTCGAATTTGGAAAAATATTCAACATGAAAGTTGTAGATCATTGTCTAAGAATTCTGACAATATACGAATCACCAAAAAAAAACGTCGGTAGCTCAAGTTATGACCAAAATACTAAAGGTTATTCGGTACGTGACGGAAAAATAATTGCGTACCAGAATTGCAAATAATTCATCGGGTTTTCTAAAAAATAATTTCACGAATAGTAATACACTCATACATGATTTTATGATACTTAATACATCTCGTGTGTCAAAAATGATTACCTAAATTACTTCGAGATAGCCGAGGTGTTACATCATTCACCAATAGCACTTCATCCAACATAATTCCTACAATAATGATTAACAAATTAATAATTTTTAATTTCATAAGGAAAAAAAGAAGAGGTGAATTGACATATATATGTTGCTGGTATCTATCAGGTTGATCTATTTACCAAATCCAACCACTACACACATGTTTTGATTTGTAATATCAAGCCTACCTATTATCCTTAAAAAAAAATATCAAATTTTACCCACATCAGGTGGGTACCAATAAATTTACGAGTTTATTAGCTAAATTGTCATCCCTACCATGAAATAATTCACCAACTCAATTAAGGAAAGAGAAATTAACAAAACTAGCTGAAAAAACTTTATCATTTGCCAAAATAAGGCACAACGTTTGACGTTTGTAAAAACAACCAAATTCTCCTAAGTTATTTCGTATACTTTGGATATCCGAAGTTTTATTATTTTAATCATTTTCAATAAAACATCAGAGATTTGAAGTTCAAACTTCAGATTTCCAAAGTTTGAACTTCATTTAATTTATTTTTGTAGTTATTTATTTATTTATTTTTATACAATATGTGATTTATATATTTTTATTTTTTATACAAAATATAATTTGAACTTTGGCTATCCGAATATTTATTTTTTTAGGTTTTCGGACTTATATGTAAAAATCATATATAAAAATAAAAACAATTAGCTATACATTAAAATCAAAAATATAAAAAAAAAAAATTATAAATCATCAAAATTAATATCGTTAAGTACATCATCAGGCTCAGGATCTCTCTCAGCAGTGATCCTCCTCAAAATCTCTAACGTCTCATATAATGTCTACTCCATTCCCTTATTTCGATCCTTCAATCTCATATGTCGATCATCTATAGTCTTATGTCGCTCTTCGATCCTCGTATGAGCTTCTTTTATCGCAATCACGCGGTCACATAACAAAGTGACTAGGGGATCATCAACTACACGATGAGAAACGTGAGATATGCCATCACCATCTGAGCCTACTGAAGGGTGAGGGAGAGGAGATGATGATGAGGAAGTGGAGAATCAACTAATGACGGTTGGTTCTGCGTAGCACGGCGACCTATCATATAGATAAATAAAATAATAGATGAACGAATCACTATTAATATATAAGTCATTTTGTTATACCTGTCATGAAAACATCTCTTGCATCTGTGCAATAAAGGCTCATACGTCGGATGAATCCTTGCTTAATGATAGTTTGATGCTGAAAGGATATCACCTCGTCATCCAAATTCAACTCGAAATATTGCACGAGCCAGGTGACTATGGTCATGGACTTGAAACCAATGTTATATAATAAAGGCTCCCATGTGTGCCCTACGGCCCTGCTGAAACAAAATAAATTTGTAGGAATTGTCTTTAATACAAACTCTAAAAAAATTAATTAGTATAATATTTTCTTACATGAAATATGCAGTCAAGCAAGACGATGTTTAAAACGTTAACCTCGTCTGCGTGCTCGATATGCGACACAATGATCAATTGAATGAAATTCTTTATATGGAGAATGCCTAACTTGATGTGTCTCCGCTTTAAAACGTGCAATCGACCATCATAAAATATTGTCCGCTCCCGCTCATTAAGCCTCGGTCCCAATATCCTAGTCATGAAAGCTCTCTAATCAAGTCAGGTTTTGAACTACCAGCCATCATGGTGGCTAAATTGCATATCCTCCACATTCAGGCACCCCAAGACCTCATATATTAAGTTAGACGTAATATCCAACCTCCCAAACAACAAAGTCAAAAACTAAAAAGGGTGCCTCTGGATCGATTCAGGGACGATGTTACTGATGAACATCCGACATAATCTCCCATAAACTAGGGACATATAGAGTAAATAGGTTATCCTATCCCATCTGTCCCAGTAGGTCAATCTGTCTATATCCAGCAATACCTTCTCAATCTACTGTATGCACCCCCAATAATTGGTCGTGTTCCCTAAACATTCTGGTATCGAGGTATGCCTCATCGTCTGGGAAGTAATAAGGAATAAAACCAACCATTAACTTTGAAGAGAATTTCAGAGATCCTAAGTAGTTCAGAGAAAAATTCAGAAATCCTAAGTAGTTCGGATATAAGTTTATATCCTAAGTAGTAACGGATAACTCGGAGATTTTTTTTTTGTATTGTATTAACTTCGAAGACCTTGGCTATTTATATTCTTTTAAAACTTCAGAACTTCAAAACTCCGAAGTTTTATTGAAAATGATTAAAGAATAATAAAACTTCGGAGATCCGAAGTTCAAACTTCAGATCTCCGAAGTACACGAATTAACTTCGGAGAATAACATTTCTCTGAAGTCTACTTCGGATAAGTTGGTTAATTTTACGAACGCCAAATATTATAGTAGCACTGACCGCGGTTCGATTCCGAAATCGGAATTGAACCGTACAGTGTATGATTCAGTTCGGTTATGGTTCTTCATTCAATTCCGATTCAGAATCAGTTCAAGAATCTGAATCAAAACCGGTTCCAGAACCGATTCTAAATTCTAAGTTTAAGGATTTGATGAAATTTTGGATTTGACAAAATTTATTTTATTGTATACATAATACAGAATCACAGCTCACTATATAAAAGTTGCAATTGCAATTGAAATTGAATTTAATTTCTAATCGGCTACTTGCTGTCAGTCGTTTCAGTTGTCGATACTTAAGTTCCCTCGGTTAAATCGAATAAATAATCATTACTCACTCTGATATTTTCTTGGATCTTACACTTAGTTTTGGACCAATCATCAGGACCTGCTTGAGCCTCCAATGATTGTAGGCTCATGTTTGACTGAGTCTCATCCAATATATTTCATCCAGTATTAAATGCTTGCTCAACTACATTGATGACACTGGGGATGCTAGAATATTCTTAGCAATTAATGCTAAGATAAGAAATTGTCAGGCATGTGGCTTCCACCATTCCAAAATGTAAAGTTTACAGTTATAGATGTACTATCACCAATCTCAAAAAAAATTGTTAGGTAAACATCAAATTCGGTTAAGACACTTGTTACCCTTGGTTGTTTTTTTTTCCCGCATGAGTAGGAGTTGCCCTCTAGACATTGTTATACTAGATTGCTCAACTTCAGTATGTTGGGAAGGTGTGTGGGTATTCTCACCAAATTGTGAATAATATTAATAATATAGTGGAAATATATCAGCTCAAAGATCCTCCACATGACATTTTTTTTTATAAAAATAAATTTGAAATTGAAAAAATAACAAAGAAGTTGAAATTGAAATTGAAATTGAGAATTAGTTTGTAGGAGAATATGGAAAGATGAAATATGATAAATTGCTGGAAACTTGGAATGTGAAAAAATGAATTGAGATATGAAGTATTTATAGAATAATAAAAAAATAAAAATAAAATAAATAAAATTTGGCATGACCTTTACAATTGCAACGGTTCCGTAGGAACCAAACCATGGTTCGGTTCTGTAGTTCGGTCCGGTGATTTGGTTCTTGCGGTTCGGATTTGGTTCAGTTCAACCGTCTGTTCCGGTTTCGATTTGAGGTTCGAGTTTTTTTTTTTTTTTTGACTAGTTTTATTAATTTTCCTTTAAAGAAAATGTCATTTTCATTTACCATAAAATAGCCATACAGAAACAATTATAAGTTATTAACAAGAATCAAATCTGGTCACTGGGCTTGTAGTTTGAAGTCCTTGCAGATGCTGGGACTCTATTCCTCTCCCATAATTATGGCTAGGTAATATGTCTAAAAAAAATCAGTAAAAAAAAAGAAAATGAAAATAAAATCGGAGATGGGCTTGTATCTCAATAAATCCAGTTTCATTGTGATAGTGGGCCTACAATTAGACTGGGTTGTAGTCCAGGCCCATACCAACTGAGTAGATTCACAAATTGGGGTTTTGAAAGCAATGCCAAATGGACCATCAATATCACAAATATAAAAAGGAGGATTCCAACAGTAGGATATGATAAGGGGATGTCAATATTTGAATCTGTCCCGTTCAATTATCAGGTATTGAAGTTGTCCTCTTGCCTACCTTTAATATATCATGCTCCTACGATTTATGAGATTTTACCTCTATTTAAATGAAGATATGAATAACTGTATCCGACCCTCCAATCAACAGATATATATATATTTATCATTTTACCCACTCTTAATATACCAAAACTTCGCATGCTCTTCCCCTATAGAGATTTTTACCATCCCTAATAAAAAGTAATAAAGCCTCAGAGTAAAAAAAACGTCAATACCCGCAGAATCAGAGAAAAAAAAAATAATAATAATAATAATAATAATAATAATAAAAGAAAAAAAAAAAACTACCCCACATGCCACTATTTGCAAAAAAAAATGAAGTTTTTAATTTTTGTAAATTGAATAAATAAAATTGCAATAATAGTTGGTGAAATAATAAGTAAAATGGTGGTTTCTGGTAAGACAAAAATGACATGCTCACGAGAAAGAATCTTTTGATATATATATAATACAAGTGACATCAAGAAACAAATCGTCCTTTGCAAGAAAGGGGCCAATTAAGTGACGATTTGTACTTTGATTTCATATGAGCTAAGCTACATACTAAAATTGTTTACTTCTGGATTGTTTGGATTGGAGCCACCAATTATTTAGCATGGTGTAATGGGTCTACTATGAATAAGTCTCGATGGTGCATCCAATTTCAAATATTAGTGTCCAGTTTTTTCAATTATTATGGCATTATGTTTTTATTTTAGAGTTTGAGGAGAATCCTATCCGATAGGCCTACTGTAATAGTATCCATCTTACCGTTTAATAAAACCTCGAGTGAATTGCACAACGATATATATAACTAACATCCAACTTAAATAATCGATTTGATTCCCATGAAAGTAGAACTCGAGACCATACATTTAATCACACATTCCCTTCTTTACCAGATAATCCATATATCTTATTTATATTATTCCAACTTGAATGAGCACGAGATCAAAATGAATTAATAATCAATCGAGCTGCACTAAAAAACCAATGTAACACATGTTTCATTATATAGAGATTGTCACTCTCCCTTAATATTTTCAGTTGTTACCATTTATACCCTCGACAATTTCAATAACACACTCGCGGCCTTAAAAGATTTTTAAATAAGAAAATCTCATCTCATGCGTAAAACAAACCATTTTTTAAAAAGTTTTGGCGTCAAGTGGTTAACAAAGTATTATGAAAGTTATATAGGAAGGGATAAGAAAATTTGGGGAAAAAATAGCAATCTCTCATAATTATATTTTATCGTGTCTAATTACTATTGTACGAGTAATTCTCAAAGGAAATATGAGTGACGTTGTATTACCAACAAATTAGTAAATACATGTATGATTTAATATCCATCTTTTTATTATTTTTTAATATTTTAGCACGCTTGACAATGAATTATTGGATTGTTGCACGGATGACGTGATACCTCTGTTGTATTGTAGATTTTCTGCTAGTGTACATTATGCCGCTAAGCTAATTATTTTCTTGTATCCTTTTTTTTTTTTTTATCTCTATCCTTACAATAATTTAATTAAAGTTCCACATAAATTTTCCATTATATCTATATTTTTATAAAGTGTGATTATATTAATTAACTGCAGTCAAAATCTAATCCTAAAATCTCATTTCAATAGAGAATCATAATCTCTAATTACCATAACCACGTCCTCTCTTCAAATATGATGTATGGTATATAATTGCTTATGAATGACACTTTTAGTAGTTATTTTTTAATTATGATTCTCATGGCAATCTAATTATCTCTCCAACGAGATTCAATCATCTTTTTTTTGTACAACCCAAAAAAAATTTACCAATAAAAACTAATACCCACCTAAAAATCAGATATATTCTGATGATATTAAAGAATTTGGAAAGTATTTTATATAAAAATAAGAATGCGTGCCATAAGTGCCAAATTATGAGATTCAGCACAAAAAAGATAAAAGAAAAATACAGAACTTAGAAGAAAGACAAGACAAAATTTCAAAGAGAAGGCCAAGAGATTAATTTCATTATTTCTCACAATATATCTATATTATATATATATATATAATATATATATATATATATATATATATATATATAGTTAGAAATCATCCCCACAATTAATCACCTTTTAAAAAAAGGCTCTTTTATTTATTTCATCAACACGGCAAAGTTTTCCCCCACTAAATTCAACTAACACCTAACACATATTGTGTCACTGTCCCCCCTTAAAAAATTTAAAATAATTATTAATTGTTTATAGTGGATTATATTTGAAGATGTTAAATATCTTATTGAAAAGAATTTTATAGATAATACTTTTAGAAAGTAAAAGGTGGGTTCATATATACATGTCTGTAAATGGATGCTTGTGGAGAGGTTTTGGTCTCTTCTTTTTATTTTTGTTGTTTTATTACTTTAGGATTTATTTGTTAATTATTTTGGATAGGATAAAGCCCTTTTTTTTCCTTATGAACTAGGATTTAATTTCTACTTTGTTTACTCAGTATGTTACACGATTTCAATACTTTTAATGCAAATAGTATTCAAAATGATTCTTCGATCTTTAGTTTGTTTTATGCACAGTGCAGCACATGCTAAAGAAAATCCCATCGCTTATTTTTCACCTATTTAAATAGATCTTTCAAAAAGATAATTGGTCCAAGTTTAACCCGGATCCAGTAACACAAAACTGGAATAGGTAATTGTCATCCATAATTATAATACATTATATGAAATATGATCTGTTGACGGTGATTTTGGTCTCAGGGTAATATGGGAATATCACCACCTCCCGAGGGAATCCTCCTTCAACTGTGAATTTGTTTGGTTAGGGGGACCAAAAGCAATTTAGCGGAAAACAAGAAAATACGCCAATCAGACAAGGTGATTTAACGTGGTTCGGTGGATTTTTGGGGATCCGACCTACGTCCACGGGAAAGAACAGGGTGGTTACTCTTTATTACTCAATACACTTCTCAGGCCTCTCTTTCGCTCTTACAGATTGGAACTTTACAATTCGAATCTTTCACTCTTGTGATGATTTCTTAGATGTCTTTTTCCACGCAGAGGGTTTCTCGTGAGAAAGTGGCGAAGCAGCTGCGGGCTTTTTTCTGGCTCCCGCACACGATTCCGATCCCTTCCCGTGTGGGGAACTTCAATTTCAAGTAATGACACGACATTGGGCGCCTTGGTTTTCATCATGAAGGGTCGGCCGACAATGACTTGGTAACTGCCCATGCAGTCTACCGCGGTGAAGTTTATCATGACTGTTCGTGTTTTGGGGGCAGTCCCGATCGTTACTGCTAACTGGATCTTTCCCAGGGGGATGACCGTTGAACCCCGAATCCGTACAGGGGGGTGCTGTCTTTGGTGAGGGCTTGCATCTACTCCCAGGTCCTCTAATGTCTCTTTGGAAATTATGTCTACCGCGCTCCCAGGATCCACCAGGATTCGGTCTACTTCTGTGCGCCGATTGTTGCTTTTATTATCAGTGCGTCATCGTGGGGGGAAACTTACCCCCTGAGCGTCCTCATCGGTGAACATAATGGGTGTTGACCGATTCCCTTGGGAGTTTGGGATTTTTTCTGTTTTTAGCACCTCCGTCCCCCGTGGCGGGCTGTAATTCTTTCTTGACCGATTGGAGTCTCCGGCCAGCGTTGCCCCTCCTGCGATGACGTTTATCCCTCGATTCCTTGCCCTTTGTCTGGCGGCCATGGTTTCGTGGTCGATGTAATTGTTCAGATACCCGTTCCGGGCTAGGTCCTCCATCTGTTCCCGTAGATCCTTGCACTCATCGGTTGTGTGCCCTTTTAGGTTGTGATGTAGGCAGTAGGACCTTTTGTTTTTTCTGTCTGGGGGAAACCTCCTGAGGTCTGGTTCTATTAAAGACCTTTCTCCCGTATTTCCATGATGATTTCTCCTGGTGGCTTGCTCAAAGGGATATATGTCTCCTCTCGAACCACGTGGTTTACCTGAGTTGTGGGTCTTTTTCCTTGGTCCTTCTGTGCCATCGGCTTGAATTCCTTGGGTCTTGGTTGAACTTTCGGAATTCTCCTCTCCGGACGCCGGTGGTCTTCCCTCCTTATCAACCTTTCTCGGGTGGTAGTCCCCCTCCGGGATACTTTTTCTTCGCTTTCTAGCAGGACGTACTTCCTGGCTATCTCCAGTGCGGTAGCGTAGTCCGGTGTTTCATGGATTCTCAGGTGGGTCCAGAGTTTCCCGACCCTTAGGGCTCCTTTCAGACTTTCCAGGGCCTCTTGGGATTCGTATCCTCCGACCTCGAGTACGGCGTTGTGGTACCTTTCAATGAAGCTTCTTAGTGTTTCGTCGTCTCCCTGTTTTATGAGCCTTAATTCTCCTATTGTCTTTTTAGGGGTGCAGGCTCCTTTGAAGTGTCGGATGAACGATTTCTTTAGCTGGGAGAAGCTCTGGATGCTCCCCGGGGCCAGACTTCTATACCATAGGATGGCAGGTCCACCCAAAGTTAAGGGAAATACTTTGCATACGGTGTCGCCCGTTACCCCCTGTACTTCCATCAGGAGGACAAAATTCTCAATGTGGGACTTTGGGTCGGAATGGCCTTTGTATGGTGCTATGGTCGGCATGTTAAACCGTTTTGGGAACTGTGCTGTTTTTATCTCTTCTGCAAGGGGAGATCTTTCTTCCTCGCCTCCGGTGTTTCCCGCGCCGACCTTGAGGCCTTCTCCCCATCTGGTCATCTCTTTTCTTAACCAAGATTTTATTCCATGGGCTGTCCCCCCGTGTCGCCTTTGGTGTCTTTCTGTTTCGCTGTTGTTCCGGGTGTGGCGTTCCATGAGCTCGGAGTTCTCCTGTATGTCTTCGTCGTACTTTCTATCTTCTCTTTTGAGTTGTAAAAACTGTCGGAGGAGGGATCGGGTGTTTGTTCCTCCTCTTCTTCCCATGTGCCTTCTGATCGCGGTTCTCTTCCTACCACTTCTGATCTTACCCCATAAGGGCCTCTTTTTCTAGGTTCCTCGTCCTCGCTTACATCACCAGGAGAAATCATCATGGAAATACGGGAGAAAGGTCTCTTAATAGAACCAGACCTCAGGAGGTTTCCCCCAGACAGAAAAAACAAAAGGTCCTACTGCCTACATCACAACCTAAAAGGGCACACAACCGATGAGTGCAAGGATCTACGGGAACAGATGGAGGACCTAGCCCGGAACGGGTATCTGAACAATTACATCGACCACGAAACCATGGCCGCCAGACAAAGGGCAAGGAATCGAGGGATAACGTCATCGCAGGAGGGGCAACGCTGGCCGGAGACTCCAATCGGTCAAGAAAGAATTACAGCCGAGCACGGGGGACGGAGGTGCTAAAAACAGAAAAAATCCCAAACTCCCAAGGGAATCGGTCAACACCCATTATGTTCACCGATGAGGACGCTCAGGGGGTAAGTTTCCCCCACGATGACGCACTGATAATAAAAGCAACAATCGGCGGCACAGAAGTAGACCGAATCCTGGTGGATCCTGGGAGCGCGGTAGACATAATTTCCAAAGAGACATTAGAGGACCTGGGAGTAGAATGCACAGCCCTCACCAAGACAGCACCCCCTGTACGGATTCGGGGGTTCAACGGTCATCCCCCTGGGAAAGATCCAGTTAGCAGTAACGATCGGGACTGCCCAAAAACACGAACAGTCATGATAAACTTCACCGCGGTAGACTGCATGGGCAGTTACCAAGTCATTGTCGGCCGACCCTTCATGATGAAAACCAAGGCCGCAATGTCGTGTCATTACTTGAAATTGAAGTTCCCCACACGGGAAGGGATCGGAATCGTGTGCGGGAGCCAGAAAAAAGCCCGCAGCTGCTTCGCCACTTTCTCACGAGAAACCCTCTGCGTGGAAAAAGACATCTAAGAAATCATCACAAGAGTGAAAGATTCGAATTGTAAAGTTCCAATCTGTAAGAGCGAAAGAGAGGCCTGAGAAGTGTATTGGAGTAATAAAGAGTACCACCCTGTTCTTTCCCGTGGACGTAGGTCGATCCCAAAAATCCACCGAACCACGTTAAATCACCTTGTCTGATTGGCGTATTTTCTTGTTTTCCGCTAAATTTGCTTTTGGTCCCCCATAACCAAACAAATTCACAGTTGAAGGAGGATTCCCTCGGAGGTGATATTCCCATATTACCCTGAGACCAAAATCCACCGTCAACATGATCTTTAGAATCTAAAGATTTTAGAGTCACCAAATAAATCATCGCTAAATGTATAATTTAACGTCGCCAAAATCAAACGACGTTAAATGTAACAATATCTTACATCGACAGGAAAAACGACACTAAAATTACAACATGTAGCGTCGCTTGCATATTTTTTATATATAAATTAAGACATTTAGCGTCGATACCTAATTGTCGACGCTAAATATGTAGAATCGTCAACATTTAGAGTCGAACTTAATTAGCAACGCTGTATGTTTATATTTTAGCGACACTAAATGTATGACATTTAGCATCGATTATTTCTGGCAATGCTAAAAAACCTTTAAAAGCCCATACCTACCCACAATCTCAATCTTCTTCTTCCACTACAACAAAAGAGACATTCAGCGTCCAAACATTTAGCATTGAAATTTTTTTCGACCCTAATAAACCCTTTAGCGTCAAATTTAAATTTCGACGCTAAAAGATAACACTTTAGCGTCGAATCCTAGTTTCGACGCTAAAGGGTCCACCCTTTAGCGTCAAACCATTATTTCGACGCTAAAGGATCCACCATTTATCGTCGAATTTAAATTTCAACATTCAAGGTTAATTTTAAATTTTTTGAATTTGCCCTTCTAAAATTTGAATTTATCACCTAATAAAATTAGATTTAAATTTTTGACATTTACCGACGAATTTTCGACGCTAAAAGTCAAATATTTCGACGTTAAATGGTAAATTTAAAATTTTCGAATTCCTGCTTTCTTAAATTTGAATTTATCCCCTAATAAAATTATATTTTAAATTTTGACATTTAGCGACGAAATTTCGACGCTAAAAGTCAAAAATTTCGATGCTAAAGATCAAAATTTTGGCGGAAATAATTCCCGCTATTTGAGGACATTTAGCGACAAAAGCCTATTTCGTTGCTAAATGTTATTTTTTTCCTATAAATTCATTTGCTCTTTCATTTCTCATATTCTCACTTTCTTTCTCTCATACACTTATTTCCTCGCTAAAATTCTTTTTTTTTCCTTAAGTGTGTTTAATTTTTTATATTTTATATTAACATCTAATTTTTATTTTATTTTATTTTATTTTTTTAGGGGAATATGAAGAT
>SKCR01010053.1:0-85278 GCA_019454045.1 Zanthoxylum bungeanum
TATAAGGGAAAATGTGAAGAAAAACAAAATAGAGAGAATAGAAAATGAAGTTGAAGAAAAAGAGAAAAAAAAAAAAAAGATATGGGGAAAAGAGAAACATGGGAAAGAAGAAAACAAAGAAAGGTGGTGAGTTTGGGAGGAGAAGAGAGGAGAGAGAGGAGTAAGTGTTTGTCTCCAACATAAAAAAAAGTTATGGTCGGTGGCTTTTTGTTGTAAAAAAAATTAGGGTTTTCTCAATATGAGTTGAGAGCGTTTTTTGAAGAGTGTGAGATATGTATCCTAATGACCAAAATGTTACAGATATATATTATGATTAGCAAAAAAAAAAAAGGCAAACTTTCTTTTACTATAAAAATCTTATTATACATATCATAATCTAACAATGAAATAATTTAATAAAAACTTACATTGTTTATCTTATTTATCTTTGACAAAGTGGTATTTTTTTTCCTTTCTTATTAAATTATAAAATTCCTTCATTGGTATTTTATCAAGCACACATGGGTTATTTTTTAAAAAATCTCTAAACGTAATCATCATCATAATAAATTTTCATATTCTTTTTATATAAAGTTAGTAATTATCATAATAAATTTTCATGTTCTATTATTTTGTAGCATTTTTAATTATCTATTTATTTAAATAAATTTTCTTATTTTTTTCTATACAAACAAATATAGAAAGATGGGAATCACTAATTAGAAAAGGCTTGCATTATTCTTTGGCTTAAACCACATCTATGGTGTCCCAAGGGGTGTAGTTTGGTGACAAAAAGTTTTAGGACTTAGTTGTCAGGTCATGGGTTCGAGTCCATGAAGTGTATTTCTTTGTAAAAACCTGAGACAGTCAGAAATTTTACCTGCTCTGCTTAAATATATATCGAATAATTTGACTGTGGGATTTTTAACGTTTCAAAAAAAAAACCACATCTATGGTCAATTCTATACTTATACTTCACATAAAACCCCACCAAAAAATTTAAATAAAGAAAAATTAATGCATATTTAAAGAAAATGGTCACTACTTCCTTGAATGGATGTCATATTAACATCAAATATGGTCCCTCTCAAATTTGATTTATTGTTGCTGAAATATTCACCTTAGATTCAGTAAAAGTGAGCCCACAAAGACTCTCTCTTTGGTCCTACACATAGACTTACATGCCATATAATAATAATAAGCCATTGGCCTTATTCATAATTGCCTCCAATAATTCTGCTTGGTTAGGTAAGCTATGATAGTGAAAGCAAATTAATACAATTAATATAATTTATACTTGGTTTTATATATATATATATATATATACTACAGTATCGATATCAGGGATAAAAAATTAAAATTCGAAATATTTAAGTTGAAAATATGTCATTAAACTTAAAATTTCTATCATTAAACTTGAAATTGATACGTGGACTTAAAATGTTCATGTTCAATATTGACAATTTCAAGTTCAATGGTCATTATTTCAACTTCATTGTTGTTATAATCATCCATAACATCTTTAAAATATTTTATTTACTTGGTATTTATGTGTTAGATTATTATTTATTTTATTTAATTTTGTAAGATAGTTTAATTAGAAGCTTCATCTTAGGGAAGTGGAGTACTTATTTCCTATTTAGGCTCATTTATTCCATTTATGCAGGGTTGGCCCTCGACTATGCTCTTAGGATTTTTTTTATATTATTATTTCTCTTAATAACTAAATGATAAAGATCCTCAAATTTTTATATTATAATATTATATTATGATGAATGATCTCAAAATATAAAATTACATAACGTCTCAAAGATCTAAGGATCGGTCCTGCATATATGTTTAGTATTTGAGTTGCTTTATTTTCAATAATGGAGGAGGTTGAAAAATTGTCATTTGATTTATTTTGTTTGTGGTTTCCTTCCTACTCATAATGAAATTCTATCAATTATATTATATACATTTTTATATAGAAAAGTCGGTTCATTAATCATATCTAACATCAGCTTGTTTTATTTCACTTTTTTTTTTTTTTTTTGATAATTGGGGTGTCCGGGCCAGCTTACGCGCATCTCGACTAATCATCGGGACCTGTGCCCCGTGCCCTCATAAGTTTCCCAACACATATCAGGATAAGTCGCTGGCTTTTCACACCAGGGGCATGACCCTAAAGAAATGTATCTAGTGGGATTCGAACCTTAAATCTAAGAGGGAGCAAACCACTCAAGCCCAAAGCCTTTACCACTAGGCAACCCCTCGGGGTTTGTTTTATTTCACTTTCCTACCTAATTTTCTTTGATTTTTGCTTAACATTTTCTTATTGAAAACCAATCCGTGATTATGTCTTAATCTCACCAAGAATCCGTTAATCTTTCAATTAATTTTTTTAAATTCACACTTCCCGGTTTTACTCAATTGCATGTAAGTGTTTGAACTTTATTAAAGGTGTTCAAATTTTAAGTGAAAATTATCACATATATAAAACGTTAATTTGTAAAACACGTACGGATAATTGAATGAGAAGATCAAAATCTTAATTGTTAGTCTCAACTAAGTTTATATTTAACCAAAAGCTCACGTGTTCAAAACTCCATGAGTTTTGAGTTTAGAACTCGATAAACATAGAAATTAAAAAAAAAAAAGTTTAAAAATGATAAATACTCATTTAATTCATGTAATTTATTGTAACTATCCAGTTAGTCAGTGTATTTCTTAAAAATATCACAAATACAACTGTAATCGTTTTTATAATTTTTGGAGTAATATTTAAGTATTATATATATATATATATATATATAAATTAAGTATTTTTAAGACTTCTCACCGGGCCACATGCCGACTTTATATTAAATTATAAAATTAAATTAATAAATTTATTAAATAAAAATCATATTACAATAAAAATACATATTAATAATTTTATAAGAATTATATTATAATAAGAAAACATATTATAGTATTATATTAAAATAAAAAACACTATTAAATTATCTACAATTAACCTAATCTTTACAATTAGTTTTTTATTATTAAATTATAAAATTAAAATATCTCTATAATTATTTTTATTATTAAATTATAAAATTAAAATAATAAATTATTAACATAAGAAACCTATATAACATAAAAACATAATCTACTATTAAAATAAGAAACCTATTACTTTAATTCATTAATTAATTAATATTTTAATTTATTATTATTAAATTGTAAAATTAAATAAAGAAACCTATTATAATAAGAAATCATATTATAATTTCTCATTAAAATAAAAAACATACGTAACACTTAATCTTTACAATTAATCTCTACAATTAATTTTTTATTATCAAATTATAAAATTATAAAATTAAATATATTTATAATTAATTTTATATTAAAATAAAAAATCTATTATAATAAAAATACATATAATAATTTTATAAGAACTATCTATATTATAAAGCACAATGGTGTGGGAGGAAAGAGAGTATAACGGATGGTTAAGATTAAGATAGATAATGTATCCAAAGACTATCTTTATGTGGCTTAATTGGCGGCTCATATCATTTCTTTATAATCTAACGGCTGATAAAGAGTCATTTCATTATAGAACTCTATGAAAATGGAAAATGAAAACTATCAAATAAATTAAAGAATAAAATCATTTATTAATGGAAAATGAAAACTACCAAATAAATTAAAGAATAAAATCATTTAATTAAAAAATAAAATTATTTCATTATAAACAAATTAAATAACAGAATCTCAATCTCTCTATAAATTTTGTAACACCATGCCTACGGCACGGGCACACACTAGTATTATAATAAGAAAACATAGTATATTATCCTATTACAATTAAAAAATACTATTTAATTAATAAATTTATTAAATAAGAACTTTATTTTAAGAATAAAATATATTATATTATCCGATTAATTTTTGAATAATATTAATTCGATAAATAATATATATATATATAAGTTAAATTTTTTTATGTTTTCTCATCGCATCACATGACACTTAATATCTACAATTAATTTTTTTATTATCTATTATAATAAGAAGATATATTATAATCTTCTACTAAAATAAAAAAAATATATATGTGGCACATAATCTCTACAATTAATATCTTTATTATTAAATTATTAAATTAAAATAAAAAATCTATTACAACATAAAATATAATCTCATATTAAAATATTAAAAAAAACTAAAAAGTAACTACCCACAAAACCTAGTTAATTTTTTGGATTTTCGGATCTATTGTTAATTGTTATTTTATTTTGAATTATTTCTATAAGTTTTTTTTTTTTATTTCATGTTTTTATTTTAGTATTATTTACTGTGTTTTATTATGCAGATTCTGATTACTAGCTATTGCACAATAAATTAAAAATATTATTTAAGAACGGAAAGACAAACGAATGAGGTATAAATATTACGTATAAGAAAATCAATTATCTCATTTATATTATAAAATCGACAAGATATGAAGCATTTACAATATCAATACCTAAAATATATGTTCAATCTGTATAAAGTGCGGGCATGTGTTAGTATAAATTAAATTTAAACACATTGGAGTAATTTTAAAATATATAAATATAGACTAAATTTAAATAACAATAATAATAGCTTGGGAAAAGCAATGTCATATGAAATGTGGATTGATTTTATTTGACAATAGTAAGCCCAAGAATGCTACAAACCCATTTGAAAAATATGTATGTATTCAAGTTCCGCATAAAAGGCTGAGTTCAATAAAATAAAAATAAGAGGCCAGTCCTCTGAAATTGGGCTGGATAAAATCTGGCCCAATTAAAAAATGTCTCATGTGATTTGTTTTCTCTCAGGTTCAAAGTTTGAATCTCACTAGATGTATTTTTTTTGGTCATGTCTCATGGTGTAAAAAATCAGTGACTTACCATGATTTATGTCGGGAAACTTTTGAGAGCACGGATCACAGATTTAAGGGATAAGTCAATGTGCATGTAAGCTGGTTCGAACACCCGGTTATAAAAAAAAATCAGTTATTCCTTAGAGAGGAAAAAAAAAGAAGCTCGCGTATATTACATATACATCTTCAAAATCCCCTCTCTTTCAAATTAAAATGTAATTTTATGTTTAAAATTACCATTTTCGCCCTCGTACACTTATCTTAGGTTTATAATTTGGCTCCATAAAGTTAAAATATCGGTTCTGCCCGATTATGATTCACAATGTTTAGGTTTATATCAATTAGTGAAAATAAGGAAATAATTAAACAACTTTTGACTAGAGGTGTGCAAATCCAACCCGATCCACGGGTTAATTCGCAACCCGTGTGAGTTTGATACGGGTTGGGTTAGATTAGAAAATTAACTCAACCCATTGGGTTGAAAATTCTCACCCTACATGGGTTGAGGATTGGGTCGGTTTGAGATTTTTTAAACTCGAACCAACTCGCAAACCCAAGTATATTTATTAAAATATTTTCTTTTATTTCTTTTAATTTATTAAATCCTAACAATAACATTATAAAAGAAATAAAACAAAACCATATGCTCTAGGTCAAACTATTGATGTTCTTAATATTGTACTTAGTGTGATTAATTATTTATTAATTATGTATTTAGATTATAAACTTAATGAAATTGATTATATATGATATTATAGCATTAATTTTACCTTATTAATTTTAATTTGGTATGCAGTTGTTTTTATAACACTTAAGTAACTCAACCCGCATAACCCAACTCGACCCAACTCGCAAACAAACGGGTTGGATTGTACCCTATTTGCATATCGGGTCGGGTTGGATTATTTCCAACCCGTACTATTTACAGATTGGGTGGGTAGAGTCTCACCCGACCCATTCACACCCCTTTTGACCAACCAAAAAAAAAAATTCAAATATTCTTAATGGACATAGATATGCAGGCAACACCACTAAATGTAACCAAGCAAGTTGCAAGTTGTGTATTTTCTATGCTCTTCTTTTCTTCTCTACTCTCCTTTCTATATGTCACACAAGTTGTCCAACTTGTGTGACAAAATCCGAATGTGGAGAAAAAGGGCACCATTTATTATTTTTTTCCCAGCATTTTTGGCAACTTGCATTGCAAATATGGACCTACAATCTTTCACATTCAATCTCTTCTCATCAAACCAAAAAGTGGTGATGGTCTTGGGCACATAGAGAGCTTAAAACTTTTCAGTTGACCTCACTATCAAACTAAAACTCAGACGAATGAGCCTTTTTGTTGGTTACAGGTTGAGCCCTGTTCCTGTGGTTCATGTCTGGGTGAACCACTTGGTGCACCAGACCCACTTGTGGGGTCCAGAATAGCTTGGTGCAAGTTTCTTGATATTTGGTTCTAAAGCACTATTGAAGAAAGGTTTCATTTAGGGGGAACCAAGGAAATTTGAAAAAAAAAAAACAAGAAATTTGCAGTTACATAACACCGCCACTGGAATGCCCAAGCAGAACAGGATATGTAGTGGCATAAGCTCTAACAATTGACAATGTTTTAGTTTCATCCGATAGCGGCGCTCGCAGTGATTCCTCTGTGACTGTAAGTGATGATTCTGCCAACTTTTCTGCATTGGCAAGATATTGCACAATCAACTCTCCAGCAGTCAGGTTAATGTGGCAAGATCCGAAATATGCTGGTGACTCGAGCAATTGATCACGAAGCGGAAATACTTGAATAATCATTGGAGGAAACGTCATGGCCAGATGAAAGTTTTTGTTTCCTGCCTTGTCTTCGGCTACTTCTGGCCCATCCGGCCATTCCGTCTCTTACTCCTTCCCCTTTCTTGAAATCTTGCTGGTGTTCCGCCTGTCTTCATAACATTAAATATAAATCGGTAAAAGAATACTAAAGATCATTAGCAGATCATAGCAGTTGGCTTAAACAGAGCTTGAATCTGAATTTCATATAAATTTGATACGCAGCTTTAACATAAAAATTTCAGAAACAAGCAGCTAGAGTCAAAATCTTGATTTAAAGATAAAGTCATAGTTCCATAGAAAATGAAGAAACTCGTAAAGGAAAGCCATTTTTTCACAAGTGCATAAGAATTAAAACAACACAAATTAGATGGCAATTAAAGAAACGCAATAAATTCACCAAAACTCGAGCAAATAAACTATGGACAAGAACATTTTTGTAAAATTTAATAACAGTAAATGAATCTACTTTAATAATCACCATCTAAGAAAAAGAATGAATCAGGAAACCACAATCTGATAGATACATAATACATTAAGACAATGTGTGAAGAAATTTTTGTTACCCCTAAACAGAAACTCTGAAAGTGAGAGTCAAAGCTAGAGGAACCATCTGCGTTCAACTTTGTGGAATTCACTTCGCATGAATTGCGCTTGCTGGAGTTGGAACTCTCAACATATGACATATACGAAGATGATGAAGTCGAACACGAATCAGTACCCTGAGAACTAGACCATATTGCATCGAGATCCCCTTGAAACATGTCTTCAAACAACTCCTGCAATCCCTCAAAGGTCTCCTCACCATTTTCCTGTCAAATTTACAATCCAAGCACACAAAATGAACATCAAACCAATACAATTCAGTATAAGCTTAAGGAAGATCTGAATCATGATTCAATTATTAAATACTTTCAAAGCACAACTTTTGTAGGGCCCCACATGGAACTTACATTTAACTGGCAAAAGACCTAAAATTGGGCCCATAAATGACTGATTTTTCAGAACACGAACACACAGAGAGCATCATGTCACCATAAAAGCTTACGCATAAAGGCTTGGGGGCTAATATAAAATAAAATAAAATAAATTATGATGGCCTCTTGACTCGGTGACCCATAACTAAAGCTTTGAAAAAGCTAACTAATACCTAGGATTTTTCAACCACCATCCTTAATTCGACCCTGTAATTTGCTCTGTAAAAATATACACATGCATTGAAGACTTACATTAGTCTTTGTTTGGCTCATCATCCCTGCCATTTCACTCAAAAAATCTCCCATTCCCTGCATGCAAATAATCAAAAATTTAATAAGCATCTAATCTAATAATAAAGTGATAACCCCTTTTGTTGATTTTGCTCAAAGAAAATGAAAATTTCAACAAAATAAAAATGGAAATTACATTTTCGTCATCCTCATCATCACTATCATAGATCCCTACATCGTACAGAAACCTCTTTTTGACGTCAGACAGAACTGTACATAAAGCAGAGAGACAAAAGAAGACAGCATCTCGTGAATCTAATAATTATCCATCATTATATATATATATATATATATATATATATATATAAGTTTTATCTTATTCTATAATGCAAATTGCATGAAATGACTATAATAAATAAAGGAATTAAAAAAAAAAATAAAAATTAACGTTTATTACCCGAATAAGCTTGTTGAATGGCCTGAAATTTCTTCTTGGCTTCTTCCACAAACATTGAATTTCCAGAACCTGAGCAACGATCTGGGTGCCATCTCTGTAAAAATAAATTAAAAAAAAAAAGCCAATTTCACTACTAATTCAACAAAAAAATTCCCGGGAAACTTCAACCTGAAGAAAGTGATTCAAAGATGATGTTTTTCAATTATAAGCACATGCATGTACCAAAACCGGATCAAATAGACAATTCAAGACAGTGATTTTGAATTATAAGACCACCCATTTGATTGAAACAGTGAAAAAAACAAAAAGGCCGTTGATTCTAACCAGTGCAAGTTTCTTATAAGCATTCCTTAGATCTATTGCAGTGCATTCCTTATCCAACCCCAACACTGTGTAAAAGTCACCGCTTTTCTCTTCACCATTAGCCATTCTTGACTCTCCAATCATAAACCAAATCAAAATCACAAACTTTTTTCCCCCTTTTCTTGTCAACAAATTATGAAACCAAAAACACAAACAAAAACCAAAACCCACCTAATTGCTTTTACGTATGAAATAACATATATAAGCGTAGGTTTGGCTTAGACTACGTCTTTGTGAAACAATCAATACACGGAACCTTAGAGCATTAGCTGTTGTTTTGCCGTAAAGAAGAAGGAAGAAATTGAAAGAAAAAGAAAATTAATATCTCTCCCTATCTTTTCCCTCTGTGTTCCGACTTTTTTGCTTTCCCTTGCTGTAAACTAATAAGGCTCAAGAACTCTCCAGAAACCGGCCATTTATATAAGTTTTTTATTTTTATTTTTTGTTGGGGTTTGTCGTATTTTTCCTTTTTAATGTTGATGTTTTATATAAAGTTGAGTAACTGATTATATTAACATACGCTTCGGCTTTTTTTATGAAACCATAGTTAAGGAAATAATTTGTAACTTATTTTCATATAAGTCCCTTCCAAAGGAATTATAATTAATTGATAAAATCAATGATTTAGTTTTATGGTGTGTTTACTCAAGTTTAATGAGAATGGATGAATGAAAATCATTTCCAATAAAGTTGTTTACTTCATAAAATTGAATAGAAATGAGAATGAGAATAAGAGTGATGGCCACAAATTTGAGAATGAGGAATGAGAATCACATTCCCACCACCCATGGGAATGAGATTCTCATTCCCATTATTGATGGGAAATTACAATATTGTCCCTAAGATAATTAATTAATATTAATTTATAAATAATAAATAAAATTAATAATAAAATAATATTAAGTTTATATTTTAATAAAAGAATAATTTAATATTTAGTAATTTAATACATTAATAATTAATTAATAATTAAATAATAAATAATCAATAAAAACTATTAATCAGTAATTAATAATAAAATAATATTTAATATTTAAATAAAATAATAATTTAACATTGAGTAATTTAATACATCAAAAAATTAATAATAATAATTAATATATAATAAATTAATATATAACTATAATTAAAGGTATTTTTGTAACTTTTTAACAATTCATTCCGATTACTGGACAAAGTAAACACAGCAATGGTAATACTGCTTCATTCTGATTCTGATTCCTACAGTTAAGTAAACAACTTATTCTAATTCCGATTTACCATTCATATTCCAGCTCATTCCGATTCCATTTCATTCTGATTTTGATTCAATCTCATTCCTACTACGAGTATGTAAACGCACCATTAATTTTTCTTGGAGGTTTATTTATTTTCAAATAATTAAAATTAAATCTGGCCTGGGATTAAAGCCTTAAATATCCCAACTATGCCGTTACAAGACTGATTTTTAAAAAAATTAATAAACTTTTAATATAACAATTTATGGATATTTTTATATTTAAAAAATAATAACAAACTCCTAAGAGAATAATTTTATAGGTATAATATTTATGGAAAAGAGAACACGAACCCTCAAATTTTATTATAATGTAAAGGTAAACTTTCAATGTTTCAAAACTTAACATATAATTATTTTTCCTAATTTGAGCCACCATATTCAATATCATGCATGTAATTTATTTGTTGTTCTTTTTGCGAAACTTATATCACATTTTGAAAAGAATTGAAGGTTTATTTGATATTATCAGATATAGAAAAAATAATAATAACAAATAAATTTATGTGCTTATTCTTGAAATTTTAGATATTTACATATTTTTTTAAAGCACGAGAGTCATTTTCCCTGTTTGTTTTTTGTTTTTTTTTTTTTTACTTTTTAGCATATTTTGGAGAAAAAATTTTATGGGGTGTGACTTGGTGGTGTAGAGTTTAAAATCTCATATTGAGGTCCTGAGTTCGAATTCAGAGAGTGCATTTATTATAAGAGTGAGATATTCATGAATTTTATCTGCTCTGCTTAAGCCCCAAAATGATAATTTGGCGGTGAGGTTTCTAACTATTCCAATATATATATCGGAGAAAACAATCAGTATGAGAAATAATTATAAATTACGAACGTACTTGTTGTTTTATTAAAACATAGGGATGTAAATGCTATTGCTTTAAATATGAACATATGCGTAACGGGAGATTTATAAGGAGTGGAGAAAATGGACGGTCGAGATTGAATGTAAGTGGTAGATATTTTAATAGATTGGGTGTCCAGAAGGTTCTGTGTGACTGTTAATTAATTAAGGTAGTCAGCCTTCACATGGATGGGCCCACTCTCCAACATTAACAGCATGTTTCCTTTTAACAGCTTATTAACTTTTAAAAAAAATTTAAATAACTACTTGTCAAAGGTGGCAAGAGAACCCATTCCTTCTGAGATTTTTTTTTTAAAATAAGATGCAACTCATGCACTCAATCACACATTATTAAATTAATATAAAATAATTTATATAGTTACCAACAAAAAATAGATTTACATCTAAAATTATTTAACAACAATAAACTGGCTGGATATTCCTATATCGACTTAAGGTTGTTACATCAATCTAGGACTGGGTATCGGATCGGATCGAATTTGAATCTCGAATCCAATCAAATCGTGTTTGGTTCATTTGTCGAATTTCGGATCGAATCGGATAAATTTGATAACTATCGGATCGAATCGGATTTTATCCGATTTGATAACAAATCTGAATCCGATAAAGAATCTGATTTGATGATGGATTCGAATCCGATAGAGAATCTGATTTGATAATAAATCCGATAGTAGATTCGATTTGATAACAATTCCGATTCGAAAAATTGACTTGAAAATTTATAAATTCACAACAATTTTATCGAATCGGATCAGATAACTTAAAATTCAAATCAATTTTATCAAATCGAATCCACTATCGGGTTCATTATCAAATCAGATGCTTTATCAGATTCAGATCTGTTATCAAATCGAATTTATCTGATTCGTTAAGATATCAAATCGTATTGAATAAATCCGATTCGATTCGATAGTTATCGAATCAAATCCTATCCGATCCGATAAGGATTCAAAATCCGATCGAACCAAACAAATCAACTCTTATCGAATCGGATCAGATTCGGATTCGGATTCGGTCCGATCCAATCTGAAACCGATAATGCCCACCCCTACATCAATCTATTACAATTTATTATAAGAAGAATCGAGAAATCTAACTGATCGTATAGGCGCTCGAGTAGAACCGTAGAGTTTTGTTCATGCAAAAAACATAAAACACAAAATACAAGATTGGAGTGTTATCATTACATATGGGTGAATACTCATTATCAAAGGGCTCAGATAATAAAACTACATGTTGATGGTGATTTTTGTGACTAAGGTTTTGAACAGTTCGGCAAGGGCATATATGTGATTTTCTCTTTTGGGGGATCATATATTAAGAAGGTTGGGTTTGTTCCTCAGCCAGGAAGAGAATCCGGACCCAGTTCCCCGGATCTGGCCGACCAAAGGACACAGTATGATGCGAATCTCGGAGACCGACAACATCATAGCCGAGACCGACCACGGTAGACCGGTAGCTCGGTTCAGCTCTGATTCACCTCATGTGATGAAGTGGATGGCTCAGATATTTCGGGTCAGGTCGGCATTATCTTTTATTGTTCGGAAGATCATCTGACCGATCTCTTGAAGACCATGATGTTGACTTTTTCCTCTGACATACACCACTATTTGGATATCTTTACAGGTTGGCTTCATTACATTAAGTTACGAGAGAAAGCAGGGTGAGAAAGCGTGTGATCGTTCACCGTCAGGTGACAGATTTGCTTTCAGCGAAGACAGTCTCGGGGTAGAGAGCCCATCAATCAGTCGGAAATCATATGGATGACATCAAGAAAGCATGTGAATAGTGTTGTAATTCTCCTAGTATATAAATAGAAGTTACTTTCATTTGTAAAAGAGAGCAAAATTTGTAACAAAAGAAAGAGCACTACTTGTAAAGAAACACAAAGAAAACAAACAGCTCGTTTTCTTCTTAGACCTTCAGAAACAGGTCGGCCGAGCTCGATTTGGTAATAAAAAGCAACACCTCACTTTGTGCCCGTGGACGTAGGCTGGGCTTGCTCCACCGAACCACGTTAAACTCTATTTGTCGATTTTTGTGGTTGGTTTGCCTTTTGTTATATTTTCTTTTGGTCTCCCATAACCAAACAAATTCAAGGTTGGAGGAGGATTGTCTGGAAGAGTTATCTCAAAACTGTCACTGGGACGAAAATCACCCGTCAACAGTTGGCGCTGTCTGTAGGGAAAGAACAAAGAGAAACTTGCGTAGTGAGATGATGGCGGAAGGCAGAAACCATGGGTCGTTGGAGAGTTCAGCAGCAGAGTGGTTTGGGAAGGCGAAAGGAAGACTGGATACGAGGGGAAGGGAACGGGCGAAGGTTGGTTCGAGTGGAAAAAAGAAAGGGTCCGTAAGGAGAATGAACATTGACGATAGTGGGAAAGATGGGAAAGCAACAACTCTTCTTATTGAGTTGTAGAATGAAATGTAACGACAAAAATGGGTGACGTTTGCCTGCCGTAGCTGAACAAGTTCCTCCGAGAGAAGGTGCTACGCTTCTTCGGCCTGCCAGGTCCTCAGTTCCACGACCAAGATAGTCCTCAAGGATCGACTAAGGAATAAGTCGACCAAGGGCACGAGATCGGCATCCGTGAGGGCCCCCTCGTTCACGCAATGGTCTCCCCGAATGAGAGGAAATGAGAAAAAACCCACGGGGCGGGCCTCAAGGAGTTAGAACAGAAGACCCCGGCTGGAGCTCCCGGATTTGCTCAGAAACGACTTTGGAAGGCCCGGTTGGGGAATCCATGTCGACACGGTCTGAAAGTAAGCTCGGACTGGAAGACATGATCGGGCTACAAGACAAGAACCAGAAAATGATTGTAAAAACCTCTCTTGAAATGACCCACAAAGAGTTGTAAGAAGGGCAGCATGTCCCTTGAATATGAATAAAATTTTCTCTTTTAATTAAGAAACATGTCCATTTTTACTTATTTATTAATTGAATGCGAAAGCTATGTTCAATATTCTTGGGATGTGCTCGATGCGAAGGGGTGCTCAGTAGCAAAGAAGGACACTAAGCCCGTGGCACACCAATCTCGGGTGTCATTATCAAACCCCCGGGTGGAAGTGTTTCGACCTGACTCATTCCACCTTTGAGGATCCATAACGCATCAATGGATGAGGTACATGTGGGAAAAGAGTGAACCCCTCGCGGCACGCCAATCCCAGGTGTCATTATCAAACCCCCGAGGCCGGAGCATTACTACCACATGACTCACATTTTTGAGGAGTCGCTCGGGTAAACCGGACCCACAGAGGTTTTTTCCCCTGTGAGTTGGCTGGTGAATCCCGTTGAGAACCATTAGAGCACATGGCATGAGGACAGTTGAATGGCCTCCATGACCATTTTGGTCTCGGGTAAACCAGACCTACGAAGGATTCTTCCCCTGCGAGTCGGCTGGTGAGTCCCGTTGAGAAACACCCAGGGATGACGCACACGAGGAGTCTTCTTACCCCGTTGGGTATCCGCATATGATGAGCGAAAATATATCAATATTTACCGCCCCTTTTAACTTAATATTTTATTTGTTTCTCGGGTTTGATGAACGTTTTGATGTGTTTTAGTTTATTTTGCAGATAAAATAATATCGGGTCTCAACGAAATCATTTAGGATGAAATATGGGTCAAATAAGGGCAATTATTGGACTTGATATTTTAATTTGGAGATTGGAAACTTGAAAGGGCGTTTTGACGAAGTGCAGTTTTGGAAATTCCAGTTTTGCGCATCTGTCGTATTTTGGGTATATCGTTTTAGTCAGATATTGGATTCAGCGGATTCAAGTGCCAAATTAAAGACGACTCAAAGATCTACAAACTTTGAAAGAGAAAATATTTTCTAATTCTGAAGATTTCATGACAGAAATTTATGAACCATCCAGAAGTGTGTAGTGTGTATATTATTAAAGTCACTTTCAATCATTTTCAAAGCAAAAAATAAATTAATAAATAAATAATAAAAATTATCAAATCATCACCAAACATGATAAGAGATTAGTGGAGCAATTAATAATGGATTTGGTGGAGCAATTAGTGGGCAATTAATAATTGATTTGGTAGATGATTTGATGGAGGCAAAATTTTGCCTATAAATACCAAGCCATTTCATTTGTAAAATTCATACTTTCTTCTAAGGAATTCCTTAAGAATACTAAGAAGATTGTATCTTGTTTGTTTATTTGTAGCTTTTAGTAATTAATTTCCGCTTTCGCACTTTCTTTTATTTACTTTTCAGTTTTTACTTTCCGCAATTTACTTTTACGCACAATACTTTTCTTTCTTTAATTTTCAGTTTTTACTTTTCAGTAATGAGGAGGTAACTCCCCTTTGCTGGGGTAAAAGGTAAAACTTTTATTACTAATATTAGATTAATCTCCCTTAATTATAATATATAAACTAGTTAAAATCTGACTTAACGAGGATACCACCATAGTGGTCGGTTGGTAATTATTTAAATGGTTTTAACCTGACTAAACTGGATACCGCCTGATTGGTCGGTTGGTAATTAATTATTAATTTGACTTAATCTGGATACCGCCTATATGGCTGGTGGGTAATTATCATGCAAAGTTAATATATTATATTAAGGGAGATATCTAAAATAGAAGTAATAAAAGTGGATCATTTTACCTCAACATTTTCTTTTATTGTACTTTTACTTTATTTACTTTTCAGTATTTACTTTCAGCATTTACTTTACTTTCAGCATTACTTTCAGCAGCATTTACTTTTCAGCAATTTACTTTCAGCATTACTTTTCAGTATTTAATTTTCAGTATTTAATTTCAGCATTTACTTCCCGTCATTTACTTTTCAGCAATTTACTTTTCAGCAATTTACTTTTCAGCAATTTACTTTATGTCTTTTATTTTATTTAAGTTTTTACTAGCCCTAGTTATGTGTTAGTTATCTGGGGTTGTGATGAATTCTAATATCATCGGTTTATAAGGGGTTATTTTATAGTTTGGGGTAAATTTAGTTAAAGGTTTACTTATTAAGTCTTAAGCTTAATGCATCTTGTTGTCTGATCACCAATAAGATTGATGTGGTAAATCTAAAATGAACTAGACATAGGGATTTTAGGTTTCAGCCTTAGACTTAATAGCCCACGATCTTCCTTGAGGATAGAAAACCCTTTTATAGATTTCCTTACAGGATAGACATATACCTGTCGGGCGGGGGTAGCCATAATTGGAACTCAAACTTAATGAATCCAGATAATTTGGTTGACATAGACATATGGTTCAATTGGGTTAAACTGGGTATTTGCGTCTGACCATCGACAGAGGCTTTCGTATAATTTCGTGTTCCAGGTTAGTAAACCGATTTATTACACAAACATAAAATAATCACTTCATCTTTTAAAAGATATTAGAATGATTCACAACCCTAGATCTTTGTGTCTTTTGTTATTTTCCTTAGATTCTTTTTATTTATTTATTTATTTAGCAAAACCACAATCACATTCAACCAATCAAACAATCATTCTCTTCTCCCTTTAATTAGATATTTGTAAATAAATAGATTCAACAATTAATAACAACAGTAGGAAGTAAGTCCTCGTGGGATCGATATTTTTATACTACTTGAACGATACGTGAGCTTGCGTTATACGCGTGTGTTTAAGCCGGTCAGCATAACCGCCTCGGATCAGGAGAAGCATGACATGGAGAGGTTTTTGCCCTCATAGCGCTTGCAGAATCTAGAGCCGCCTAACATGAGGAGGTTTCTTCCCTCAGGGTCTCGGCCGCTCACCGATCCGTAGCCCGGATAGCCAGACGCTGAATTGTAAGGTTCACAATTGTGTTTTGGGAGGCACCAGACAGGACGCTGCCTTGGGGCCCCCGAGTTGTTATCTTTTTGGGTTTGTGTGGAGTAGGTGTTAAGTCACCTCCATTGTGCTAACTTAGTCTTGTTTCCACTTTTTTATTTTTTCACTGATGCTCGGCAAGGGGACGCCTGCGCCGGGATCCGCGGAGCCTCAGATGTTGAAAATCTTCCCTCGTGATTAAGTCTCATCTGTTCCACTAGCTCAGGGCTGGATTAGTTCCGCCGAGGCTATTCTATTCCACCAGCTCGGGGCTGTCATAGTTCCTCCGAGGCTATTATGTTCCACCATCTCGGGGCTGGATTAGTTCCACCTAGGTTATGTGTCCCACCAGCTCGGGGCTGGATTAGTTCCGCCGAGGCTATCATGTTTCTTCAGCTCGGGGTCGGGTTATGTCCCATCGAGTACATATGATCGGCATGGGGACGGAGCATTCTCCCATTAATGGATTTTTGTTGGTCTGGGGAGGTAATATCCCCCAGATCCAAGTGTTTCATCAGCTCGGGGTCGGGTTATGTCCCACCAAGTACATATGATCTGCATGGGGACAGAGCATTCCCTAATGTCCGGATCTTTGTTGGTCTGGGGAGGTAACATTCCCCCAGAGCCAAGTGTTTCATCAGCTCAGGGTAGGGTTACGTCCCACCGAGTACATATGATCGACATGGGGACGGAGCATTCCCCCATGGTCGGATCTTTGTTGGTCTGGGGAGGTAACATTCCCTCAGGGCCAAGTGTTTCATCAGCTCGGGGTCAGGTTACGTCCCACCGAGTACATATGATCAGCATGGGTACAGAGCATTCCCCCATGGTCGGATCTTTGTTGGTCTGGGGAGGTAACATTCCCCCAGAGCCAATGTTTCATCAGCTCGAGGTCGGGTTATATCCTACCAGTGTACATTCCCTCAGGGCCATGTTTCATCAGCTCGGGGTCAGGTTACGTCCCACCGAGTACATATGATCAGCATGGGTACAGAGCATTCCCCCATGGTCGGATCTTTGTTGGTCTGGGGAGGTAACATTCCCCCAGAGCCAAATGTTTCATCAGCTCGAGGTCGGGTTATATCCTACCAAGTGTATTTGTCATCGGCTCGAGGGCAGAGCATTCCCCTCATGACCAGATTCGAATCGATCGGGGTCAGAATTTCTTCTCACATTCAGATTCAGAAAAGCATGTTGGTAAATAAGAGTTGAAATTAAACTAAGTATGGGAAGCATGAAGTAAAACATTCAAAAATAAGTGGCAAAGAAGAAATTATATTGTTATTACAAAAAAAAATGTATTGTTTTGTTACATATGGCCCCTTTTGGGTCACCCTCATTGGTTAGCCCGCACATGGTAACATACTCTTCCTGGTCAGGTCCGGATGGTAGGATTTCAGGAGCAGGCTCAACGGGATGGATCTTGGCTTCGGCTTGGGAGGCAGGAGGGGCTTCAACAACTTCTGCTTCAGACACCTCATGGCCAGGGATGAGAGCCTCAGGCTGGATCTCCTCAGGGACCGGGGACATGGGCATGACAGAAAAGGGCTCGGGATCCTGGATTTCCTCCGAGTGGAGGGCAAGTAACTCACGGGCCTCCTCCTCGGAAAGCTCCCCTTTGCAGAACCAGATAGCCACATGGATTGGACCCATGTCAATCTTGGGCATCACCATCGGAATGATTTGAGCACAGTCACTGACCCCCTCGAGCCTAGTCTTTTCCAGCTCATCTTCCAGTTCCGCCTCTCTTTTCTTCAGCACCTCCGGAGCTTGATCCCTCTCTTTGGTCACCGCTCTGAGTTTAGAATTCGAACTCGCAGCCTCCCAACTAAGACGTTTAGCCCTCTCCTCGGCATCCTCCATGTTCTTCTTGGCTGCGGCAGAGGTGTTGCGGAGGGATTCGTGTTGGGTTTCTACTATAGTCCCAAGATCATTCAAGCAATGAAAATAATGTGAATACAATAAAGAAGTATGGCAGAATCATACTTACAATGAACGGATTTGCGATGCGACGAAACACAAAAAATTTTGCTCATTTCTTGAAGCTCTCGGCTTTGCCCCTCTTTGTGCTCCATTTGTGTTCTTCAAGCTACAAGCTTTGATTTGAGATTCCATGCTCAAAGGTTTGTTTCCCTATCACCTTTGGATGACTCCTTAGTGTGCTAGCACTTGGAAAACAATTGCCACAAATTCTTCCTAAAGCTTTTCCTTGCTCACAGCATTGAGAGAAATTTGAGAGACAAAATTTGGCCTTTGGCCAAATGTAGAAGGGAGAGAAGAGAGAAGTGATGAGTTGGTTGTGTTTTGTTTTGATTTCAAAAATCAAATACATATCTCATTTTCCAAAAATTGTACAAGGCATTTAAGTCTTCCAACCTCCACCATCAATCACAAGTGACAACCATCACATCACTCAAAGTGATGTGACTTCCATAACAAGAATGACTAATGATGTGACGCGTGATGTGACTTGTGGGCCCCACTTGATTCGAAATGCGAGTGGGCCCGCAAGCACTCACGGGCTCGGTTCGCTAATTCCGAATTAACGAATTTTCCGTTGCGACGTAATTAAATCAAATTTAATTAAATAATTATGCCTAGCAAAATTACTATTCACGTCGCTAGCGAATTAATTCTAAATTAACTCGTTCGCCCGAATTAAAATCTAATTTTAATTCCGCGTCGGAATCTAATTTCGTATAATATATCGAATATATTATTTTATCGATTAATTCCAAATTAATCGTTCTCTCTATATAAATAGTATTTTATCCCAGATAAAATATCTCCGTAATTAATCCCAGATTAATTTTCTCTCTCTTATAATTAATCCCATATTAATTATGTCTGAGTCATACGTCATCGGTGAATCTTCGGGAAGCGACCCATGAGATCCCCAGATATGTTGGCAGTAAATCCGGTCGTCGGACTATCCGAACACGTACGTACCTAGTACTACATTTTTACCGATTTACAAGATATGGTTGGTTTCTAGCAAAACTGTGCCTATCCAATTCTCCAGAAATATTCTTAAAGGAATATATAATCTATATCAGGCTTAGTATACGTAGTATTACGTATTGCGATCCAGTATCGGATGTCACGTGCTAGGCCTGGGGCTGGAATTGTGTCTGCCCCGTACGAAGCACATATCGGATCTCTGGTAACTAGTCTCTATAATCGAATAACTATGACATTGTGATATTATCCCGATAGCTGCAGTATATAAGAGCACCAGTTCCGTATCCTACGTGATCATCATCTCCACTATGACTGGAGTGATACTTCCATCTTGACATCACACCCAATAGACTACGATTCTCAATATACCCAGAAGAGGCGTACACAGAACCTGTTAAAGCCCTGAACGACCAAAACTAAAGTATATTGATTGTAGCAAGTATTAGCGGTGCAAGTCTCAGGTTAAGACCAAATACACATACCCTGATTCGGACTTCCACCAATGGAATTCCAAAGGGTCTATCCAGAGCGAAGCTGTTTCCGTACCATCGGTAAACACAACCTCCTATTACACTTGCATGAGTATCCAATACCCAAATATATGAGAACTATGCCGTTATGAGCACATAACACGCACAAGTGCAATACTAGTCTATTTCGCATTATCGATGTCTAATCTCGATAATATTCTGACTAGGGATGTTTTAATGATTAAACATTCATGGATTGATACTGTCTCATATCTTATCAATCCGGAACTAATCATATGGACTTTTATCATTTATATATCCCGGTAATATAATTACAAATGATAAAAGAGCAATTTCCTTTGTCACATAGTTAATTTGTACAACACCATGTTCTGTACAAAATAGTGATGCTATGGGTCATAATTATCCAACAATCTCCCACTTGGCCTATAGCCAATCACTCAAGTGTCTTACACTTGAACTATGTACGGGTCGCTCAAACTTATGCTGAGAAACTACTTTCGTCAGTGGATTTGCAAAGTTATCATCTGATGCGATTTATTCGATCATCACATCGCCACGATTTATGATCCGAACGAATCAGATGAATAGTTGAAGTATATACTCGGATCGTTGATGAGACCATTAATTCTTTAGCCTGTGTTGTAGCCTAGCTCAGTTGCTAACAGAACTAAACCTAATCTTATTAGGATTATTAAGATCCAAAGTGCTTCTATTGCTGCCTCAGCTGCAGCAATATTCCGCTTTTGTTGTTTATTCGGCAACAATATCTTGCTTGGAAGATTTCCAGCTCACTGTTCTGTTATTCAAACTACATAGTACCTTTATTACGACTTATAGTCGTTTTTATCGGTAGGAAACTTGTAACAATGAACCCAGTCACTTCAAGTTCTCATTCTCCATAGTTTAAGAAATCATCCTTAGTTCATCTAAGATATTTAAGGATGTTCTTAACATCAATCCAGTGACTATCACATGGATTGGTCTGATTATGACTCAATATGCTCAAAGCATATGAGACACCAGGTCGCGTACATATTTCAATGTACGAGTTCTCAGAGAGTACCAACAATTTTTAGATCTATCCCAGTAGATCCTTATTCCTAGAATAAAGTGTTGGAAAATATTAAGCATCCCAAGATCATTTCAAACATTGAAAACAAGTGCGAATACAACGAGAGAGTTGCAGAATACTCACATCGATCGGTTGAGCGACGCGCGAGGCAATAAAAATCTATTTTCTGCCTCCATGGACTGCTCGGCAAACTCACTGCAGTGGCTGAAATTTGGTCTCCAAAATTCTGCCATGGATCATCTTTATCAAGCTCTAAGCTTCGTCAAACGATTCCCGGCTCATGGGTGGACTTCCCTATCACCTTCGCATGTATCTCGGAGTGCTAGCTCTTGTGATTTTTGCCACAAAAATCATCACACTTGCTTCCCATCTTCTCGGCATTTCCCAGAATAACCAGTGAAGAAATCGCCCAAATGGGCGTGAGAGAGATGAGCAATTTTGGCTCCAATTGCGTGAGAAGAGAGAGAGAGTGGAATGGTGTTTGTTTTGTGTATTTGTGTACCTAATACACATAATTCTTTTTTTTTTAAAATCAATAAATGATTTACTAAAAATTGGCTTTAAAAGTCAAACAATTAAAAGCCATACCAACCTCCATCAACTCACATCACTCACCATCAATCAATCAAGTTGTCAAGTCACATCACTTAAAGTGACAAGTGATTTGACGCTTGATGTGACTAATGATTTGACGCTTGATGTAACTTGCGTGCCGCACTCGAATTCGAAATGCGAATGCGTCCTGGGCTCGGGTTCGCTAATTCCAAATTAACGAATTTTCCGTTGCGACGCAATTAAATGATTACGCCTAGCGAAGTCACGATTCACGTCGCTAACATATTAATTCTAAATTAACTTCCGCGTCAAAATCCAATTTCGTTTAATATATCGAATATATTAATTTATCGATTAATTCTAAATTAATCGTTATCTCTCTTTAAATGATATTTTATCCCAGATAAAATATCTCCGTAATTAATCCCAGATTAATTTTCTCTCTCATCATATTAATCCCAGATTAATAAAATTGCGAGTCATACGTCATCGGTGAATCTTCGGTAAGCGACCATATACCCAAATATATGAGAATTATGTCGTTATGCCCTCACAACGCGCACAAGTGTAATACTAGTCTTTTATGTATTTATCGATGTCCAATCTCGATAATACTCTGACTAGGGATATTTAATGATTTATCGTTCATGGACTGATATTGTCTCATATCATTCTCAATCCAGGAACAAATCATAATGACCTCCTATCATTTATACATCTTGGTGATCTAATCACAAATTATAAGAGAGCAATCTCCTTTGTCACATAGTTAATTTGTACAACAACGCCATGATCTGTACAAATAGTGACGCTATGGGTCATAATTGTCCAACAATCTCCAACTTGGCCTATAGCCAGCACTCGAGTGTCTACCACCCGAACTATGTACGGTTGGCTCAAACTGTTGAGAAAGTCTTTCGTCAGCGGATTTTCATGATTATCGTCTGATGCGATTTATACGATCATCACATCGCCACGATGTATGATCTGAACGAATCAGATGAATATCGAAGTATATATCTAGATCGTTGATGAGACCATTAATTCTTTAGCCTGTGCTCAAGCCTAGCTCACCTGCTAACAGAATTATATCTAATCTAATTAGATTTATTATTGACCCAGAAGGCTTCTATTGCCACCTCAGCTGCAGCAATAACCCGTATTTGTTGTTTATTCGATAACAATATCTTGCTTGGAAGATTTCCAGCTCACTGTTCCGTTATTCAAATTGTATAGTACCGTTTGCGACTTATAGTCATTTTATCGGTTAGGAAACTTGCTACAGTGATCCCAGTCACTTCAAGTTCTCCATCTCCATAGTTTAAGGCAACATCCTTAGATCTCTAAGATACTAACGGATTTTCTTAATATCAATCCAGTGACTATCACTTGGATTGGCCCGATTGTGAATCCATATGCTCAAAGCGTATGAGACACCAGGTCGCATACATTTTTCAATGTACGATTTCTCAGAGAATGTTAACAACTTTAAATCTTTCCAGAAGATCTTTATTCCTTGAATAAATGTTGTTTCTCCCAAGAATTCTACGAAGAATTATCTCGAAAGCCAAGCTTTCACCGATTGTTTTATGGGAATATCATTTCCAAGAAATGACATATTATCATTATTTATAGGACAACCACTGTCAGTGCGCTCCCACTAACCCTCTTATATACACAAGAATCATTTCGTCTTGAATTAAATCATAAACTATTATGATTACATCAAAACGATAATTCCAAGAACCTAATGCTTGCTTCAATCCAAACATGGATCGAATAACCTGCAAACCTTGTTTGCTTGTTATGGTACGATAAAACCGACAGGATGTTGTAAACATCCTCCAAAAGGTTTCCTTTTCAGGAAAGCGATTTTCCCGTTCTGCTGATATATTTCATAAATGAAACATGCAGCATTAGCAAACATTATCCAAATGGATTTACCGTGGCAACAAGTAAAAGGTTGAATCGTAATCAACACAATGTTGATAACGATACCTTTCCGCTAAAAGCATAGCTTCGTACGTTTGTATGTTGCCATCCATGTATGTCTTCCTTGAAGACTTATAAAGTACCAATAGGCACAATGCCTTGTGATACATCAACTAGTATCCAAACTAAGTTGATATACATGGAATCCATTTCGGACTCATGGCACTTTGCCATAATATGGAGTCGATACCTTGTATCACTTCCTCATACGTAGTCAAGTGGTGTACCTCAAAAGATAGACATCTTTATGAGGTGAGATCGGAAACCCATACCCCAGGTTATTTTCTGACTCTCTCCGACATACGTGGTTCTTGTGTATTTGAAGATTAATGGTAATAGTTTCATCCTTGATGAACTGTTTGTGTTCCATTGAGGAATCGGTGCCTTGAATAGTATTACTCCGATTTTCATCGAGTTTTACTATCCTCTCACTTACCACTGCATATCGGTATTCCTCTTAGGAAAACCACATGGTGAGCAACAATTAAATTGTTCTCTAGTGAGTTGTATAAGTACTACACTTATGGTATCCCTATGATAACCTACAATTGACACTTATCCAATTTTGAGTTTTAGTTTGGTATCATCCAAACATATGCCTAGCATACCCAAATTATCAGGAATGTGAAACCCGGTTTCTTTCTCGTTCATATCTAATATGATATCTGTCAAACAGATATTTATGGAACTTTATTCTAAATAAGTTCTGCACTGTGTATGCTTATCCGTTGAAGGAAATAGTAGCTCAGAGCGACTCATAATTAACCTTATCATGTCCAACAAAATTCGGTTACTCGGTTCGGACACACCGTCAAAATGACGTGTTCCGGGAGGAGTCCTCATTGAAAGAATACTATACTCTTTCAAGTATATTAGAAACTTATTGCTTAGGTATTTTCCATTACGGTCTTACCGTGACGGTTTAATACCTTAGCTGAACTGTTTGTCTATTTCGTGTCGAAACTATAAAAGTTTCCGATTTGTGTTCTTCAAAATAAACACATAACCACAACACGATGCCACATCCGTAAAGGTCACGAAATATTCATTTCCACCTCTAGCCTAGCTAGACATGGGCCCACTTGCTTCACTATGAACTAGGGCTAACAGATCGGTGGCATTTGCACTTTTACCAAGTAAATAGTGTTTTAGGCACTTTGCCTAAATAAACTAGATTCGTAGACTTTATTTGATTGGAATCAAAACAGTCCGAGTACCCACTCTTCAAAAGTGTGGATATACGAGTCTTATTTAATTGTGTCCCTGACAACAATGCCATAAATTAGTTTCTTCTGATCAAATCAGTTTGAGCTATTTGTTTGTCATGTTATACGTTTGAGATTTATTTATATTCAAAATATAAATTCTGTTATTCACATCTAATGTGTTTATCTCAATATCATCTTTATAAAATAAAACACTTTAGTGTTCTAGAATATAAAGGTCAATCCGCAATGGATTAAACACTGATATAGAGATAATGTATCTAGTCAAACTAGTTACATTATAACAATTTCCAAATTTAGGTACACACCCGAGGGTAGTTCCTAAAATTAGGTATCTACGTTTAAAACAACGATTTTCGTCCAGTTTCCTATTCGCAGATAAATCTCTATTGAAGTCAGTATCCTGTTCAAAACAGATTCTGAACATCAATACATATATATTATGTATCACACTAAGTATTTAAATCCAATTTTAATACTAGTAGTGAACATATTAATAACAAACATATTTGAAGTCAGAGCCTTGCTCGTCTTCAATTCCTTCATGTCTGCTTTGTCCAAACGACAGTCACGCTTCCGCAATCCCGTTTGCTACATTTAGGCAGACATTTTGGGATATGTCTTTTATCTTCCCAGAAGATTATAATAATATTGCATTTGCCCTCTTCAACACTCCAGATGCCTTTGGCCAAGCCTTGGGTTTCTAGAATATCGATGTAAAGTGCGCCTTGCGCTACTTGACTAATTGCAAAGTTTGACTTTATCTCATTGAGAATAGTCATTAACTCTCCAAGAGTTATTATTGCAATTTGTTACTTCTAAAATCTAAATATAGATTTATGAAGATCCTTCAATTTCATTATCATACTTTAAGGATCTAATCCTTAGTTCTGATTCAGAAATTAAGGAGTCTACTGCGAGAAGCTTAATGGATTAAGCACTAAAGTTATCATCACATAAATCTTCCAAAGATTATGCTCCACTATTTGCTTAACTCCGGGCTTAGACCTAATATGTTATTTTATCAAATAAAGTAACTTATTAGTTTCCAGGACCATCCTGAAATTATATTCCAAATTTGAAAATTAAACCATTTAAATACATTTTCCCTAGGATTATGTTTTAAATGTCAATCTTTAAATTTTATCTTGATTCTAATAGTCCAACTATTTAATCAACAATTTTGGTACTATTTATTATAATGATTATAATAGTCCAACTATTTAATCAACTATAAATTAAATTGTTTGAATATAGTCCAACTATTAATTAAAACAAAATTTTAAATATTAATCCAACTAACATTTAATATATTTGACGAATAATATTTGTTTGAGCGCGTATGGCAAGTAATTAAACGAATATTGCAAATTCAATTCTTGCCTCCCACTATTTTTCGGCGAGCCTCTAACCCTCTGTGTCACTACTGGGAAACCGTGTTTCCTAGCGGGCTAGGATCCCGTTAAATATCACACAATCTTGACTTTGGCCAACAAATTGTATGATAATTAAATAGGTAGATCTTTAAGATCAGTTGGATCCAATCCAATTCCTAGATCCAGTAGGGGGACATCCAAGTCCGAAACATATATCTCATATATGCCAATACATCCAATGTATTGCCTAACCTTTTTCCTCTGAATCAACTAAGCCTTGGCTTTGGCACAACAAACTTAGTGATCCCAGTCAAGCGCGACCCATTGACCATGAAAAGCTTCGTAATCAATGTCGATGGACAAGAAGTGGTCTTGACTTTGGCCAACAAACCACAACTTGGACAAGACACCAATATGGAACAAAGCTCTCGTGATTCAAACACATCCTCGACGGACAAAGGCCTTGACTTTGGCTAACAAACCAATGTCGTCTTAGATCTTGAGTAAGAATCACTCAATGGAAGGAAAAACGCTTAATATTTTGCGAGGGTTTTTCGCGTGCAAATTGGCAACCAATTTATTATCTTTGTTAAGGTCTCATCATCATACACCCTTAAACATGCATTCTAAACACATAATAAAGCGCATATAATAAATAATAATGATATGCGGATGGATACTTTACACATTGATCCTAGATCAAATCTCTCTATTTCTCTCTCCCGCTAGCACATGTATTACTTCTACCCGTTACACTACGCTTCTAAAGAAACCTCATTTACATTGAGGGGAATATGTGAGAAGAGAATACAAAGAATAAGGAGGGGTGATAAGGCTGGACACGCAAGTCCAATTAATAAATCAAATTTATTACAACAATTTCTAAAATTGCCCCACCCAACTAATATCCATCCGATATAAACTATTCATGCATCGCAACCATGTATTCACACAAGCATGTTATCAATCAATCTAATCAAATTAATTAATCTGATAATTAATGACCATCCAATGTTCAAACAACGATTTGATTTTTCTCGAGTCAAACTCATTTTGCGAATAAGTACTCAAAGTACGAATTCTCGAATTAAATTAAACTACAAAATTAAATCCAATTCAATTTGTATTTAATTCTAATTCACTATTTAATTCCAAATTAAATACTACACTTTATAAATAAACCTTTACGACTTAAATTTCAAATTTAATCGTTACGGGTCTCAAAGCCCGATTAACGTCCAACGTCAATTTAATTAAAGTCCAATGGACTTTTAATTAATTTCTTAAGGCGTGGACTTTTGGTCAACTCGGGTCGAACCCAATAACCAAAGTCCAATCCGGGAGTTACCCCATAAGCCCATAAATCAATTTAGGCCCATTAGGCCCAATAAAACTTTAAAGGTCCATTAGTCGCATTTGGGCTTTATGGAAGCGGTTTTGGGCCCAATTGGATCCAACCAATTTTGCCTAAACCCAACTTAGTACAACCAAGCCCAATAAGCCCATGTACAACACTCAAGCCCAATTTTAACAAAATAGGCCCAAATAATTAAATTACCAAATTCCCAATTTAATTACCAAAAGTGTATAATATAATTAATTACCCAATTAACAATTCTAAAACATCAATTAGCCTAATTAATCATGCTCAATTATAACAAAACATGTCCAACACATTTTTATCAAAAATCAAACCCAATTACATGCTTTACTACTATCGGCAATGGAGGGGATTTTGTGTCCGATTCGGTTTCAATCCAATTAATTCCACAATCGACATTAAATCAACATCCCAATTGATTCCAACTCATCCAATGAATCAAAAAGTCAAAATCACCAAGAATTAGGGCATATCATCTCTCGGCCAAGCCATAGAATTTGGGGAAATTTGTTCCAAACACAATTTCAATAAATTGATCCAATCAATCCTCAATTAAAACACATTTAAACATATTCATTCATCCAATTTCATAAATTATGCTCAAACACATTTTTTTACCCAAATTTTAAGCCCTAAAATATTTTCATGCTTAATCTTGCTCTGATACCATTGTTGGAAAATACTAAGCATCCCAAGATCATTTCAAACATTGAAAACAAGTGCGAATACAATGAGGGAGTTGCGAAATACTCACATCGATCGGTTGAGCGACGCGCGAGGCAACAAAAATCTATTTTATGCCTCCATGGACTGCTCGGCAAACTCACTGCAGTGGCTGAAATTTGGTCTCCAAAATTCTGCCATGGATCATCTTTATCAAGCTCTAAGCTTCGTCAAACGATTCCCGGCTCAAGGGTGGACTTCCCTATCACCTTCGCATGTATCTCGGAGTGCTAGCTCTTGTGATTTTTGCCACAAAAATCATCACACTTGCTTCCCATCTTCTCGGCATTTCCCAGAATAACCAGTGAAGAAATCGCCCAAATGGGCGTGAGAGAGATGAGCAATTTTGGCTCCAATTGCGTGAGAAGAGAGAGAGAGTGGAATGGTGTTTGTTTTGTGTATTTGTGTATCTAATACACATAATTCTTTTTTTTAAAAAATCAATAAATGATTTACTAAAAATTGGCTTTAAAAGTCAAACAATTAAAAGCCATACCAACCTCCATCAACTCACATCACTCACCATCAATCAATCAAGTTGTCAAGTCACATCACTCAAAGTGACAAGTGATTTGATGCTTGATGTGACTAATGATTTGACGCTTGATATGACTGGCGTGCCGCACTCAAATTCGAAATGCGAATGCGCTCGCAAACAATCCCGGGCTCGGGTTCGCTAATTCCAAATTAACGAATTTTCCGTTGTAACGCAATTAAATGATTACGCCTAGCGAAGTCACTATTCACGTCGCTAACTAATTAATTCTAAATTAACTCGTTCGCCCGAATTAAAATCTAATTTTAATTCCGCGTCGAAATTCAATTTCGTTTAATATATCGAATATATTAATTTATCGATTAATTCTAATTTAATCGTTATCTCTCTTTAAATGATATTTTATCCCAGATAAAATATCTCCGTAATTAATCCCAGATTAATTTTCTCTCTCATCATATTAATCCCAGATTAATAAAAGTGCTAGTCATACGTCATCGGTGAATCTTCGGGAAGCGACCCATTGTTGGATAATTATGACCCATAGCGTTACTATTTGTACAGATCACGGTGTTGTTGTACAAATTAACTATGTGACAAATGAGATTGCTCTCTTATCATTTGTGATTTGATCACCAGGATATATAAATGATAGGAGGTCCTTATGATTTGTTCCTAGATTGAGAATGATATGAGACAGTATCAGTCCACGAAGGATAAATTATTGAATATCCCTAGTCAGAGTATTATCGAGATTGGACATCGATAAATACGTAAAAGACTAGTATTAAACTTGTGCGCGTTGTGAGGGCACAACGACATAGTTCTCATATATTTGGGTATAAGATACTCATGCAAGTGTAATAGGAGGTTGTGTTTTACCGATGGTACGGGAAACAGCTTCGCTCTGGATAGACCCCCTCGGAATTCCATTGGTAATATGAATATGTGTCTATGGAAGTCCGAAATCAGGGTAGGTGTATTTGGTCTTAACCTGAGACTTGTACCACTAATACTTGCGACAATCAATATATTTTGTTTGCGGTCGTCCAGAGCTTTAACAGGTTCTGTGTACGCCTATGCTGGGTATATTGAGAATCGTAGTGTGTTGGGTGTGATGTCAAGACGGAAATATCACTTCAGTCATATGGAGATGATGGTCACGCAGGATACGGTACTAGTACTCTTAAGTACTGCAGTCATCGGGATAAAATGACAAGGTCATGTTTATCCGATTATAGAGACTAGTTACCAGACATCCGACATGTGCTTCGTACGGGGCAGACACAATTCCAGCCCCGGGCCTAACACGTGATCATCCGATACTGGATCGACATACGCAATACTACGTATACTACGCCTGATATAGATCCTTTATTCCTGTAAGGATATTTCTGGAGAATTGGGTAGGCATGGCGCTTTGCTAGAAGCCAACCTTGTCTTGTAAATCGGTAAAATGTAGTACGAGGTACTTACGTGTTTGGATAGTCCCACGACCGAATTTACTGCCAACATATCCGGGGATCTCATGGGTCGCTTCCCAAAGATTCACCGATGACGTATGACTCACACTTTAATTAATCTGGGATTAATTAGATGAGAGAGAAAATTAATCTGGGATTAATTGCGGAGATATTTTATCTGAGATAAAATATCAATTAAAAGAGAGATAAAGATTAGTTTGGAATTAATCGATTAATTAATATATTTGATATATTAAACGAAATTGGATTTCGACGCGAAATTAAAATTAGATTTTAATTCGGGCGAACGAATTAATTTAGAATTAATTCGTTAGCGACGTGAATAGTGACTTCGCTAGGCGTAATCATTTAATTACGTCGCAACGGAAAGTTAGTTAATTTGGAATTAGCGAACCCGAGCCCGGGATTGTTTACGAGCGCATTCGTATTTCAAATTCGAGTGCGGCACGCAAGTCACATCAAACGTCAAATCGCTAGTCGCATCTAGCATCACATCAAGCGTCAAATCATGTCACTTTGAGTGATGTGACCATTGATTGATTGATTGATGTGAATAGTAGATAGGGTTGTTGGAAAGCTTTTTGAAAGCTTGAATGGAATATATTGTTGTCTAATTACTTTGACTTTTGGAAAGCAAAGTGGGTATATGATTTAGAAATTCATTTACCAAATAACAATTACACATTTTACATCTCTCTCTTCTCTCTTTTATCTCCCTCACCTCACGCCCAACAAGGGCTGTTTCTTCTGGTTTTGCCGAGAAGAAGGGAATCATAAGTGTGTGATTTTTGTGGCAAAAAATCACAAGAGCTAGCACTCTGAGAGACATGCGAAGGTGATAGGGAAGTCCACCCATGAGCCGGGAATCGTTCTACGAAGCTTGGAGCTTGACGAATGAGCTCAAAAACCAACCATGAAGGACGCCAAAAACCAGTGAGCTGTGTAGTCCACTGCCGAGCAGAATTTTTTTTTTTTGTTCGTCTCTGCGTCGCTCAACCGATCGATGTAAGTATTCCGCAACTTCGTTGATTTGTATTCGCACATATTTCATGCTTGTTTATGATCTTGGGACCTTAACAAACACCAACACCCATGAGATCCCCGGATATGTTGGCAGTAAATTTGGTCGTCAGACTATCCGAACACGTAAGTACCTCGTACTATATTTGTACCGATTTACAAGACAAAGGTGGCTTCTAGCAAAGCGCCATGCCTACCCAATTCTCCATAAATATCCTTACAGGAATTGGGTAGGCATGACGCTTTGCTAGAAGCCAACATTGTCTTGTAAATATCCTTACAGGAATATGGATCTATATCAGGCGTAGTATACGTAGTATTGCGTATTTCGATCCATTATCAGATGATCACATGCAAGGCATGGGGCTGGTACAGTGTCTGCCCCGTACGAAGCATATATCGGATTACGAGCAACTAGTCTCTTTAATATCGGATAATCATGACCAAGTCATATTATCCCGACGGTTGCAACCTTTTTAGAGAACCAGTTCTGTATCCATACGCGATCATCATCTCCATATAACTAGAGTGATACTTCCGTCTTGATATCACACCCAACACACTACGATTCTCGATATACCCAGAAGAGGCGTACACAGAAACCGGTTAAAGCCCTGGACGACCAAAACCAAAGTATATTGATTGTCGCAAGTATTAGCGGTGCAAGTCTCAGGTTAATACCAAATACACCTACCCTGATTTCGGACTTCCATAGACACATAGTCATACTACCAATGGAATTCCGAGGGGGTCTATCCAGAGCGAAGCTGTTTCCCGTACCATCGGTAAACAAAACCTTCTATTACACTTGCATGAGTATCTTATACCCAAATATATGAGAACTATGCCGTTATGCCCTCACAACGCGCACAAGTGTAATACTAGTCTTTTACATATTTATCGATGTCCAATCTCGATAATACTCTGACTATGGATATTTAATGATTTATCCTTCGTGGACTGATACTGTCTCATATCATTCTCAATCCAGGAACAAATCATAAGGACCTCATATCATTTATACATCTTGGTGATCTAATCACAAATGATAAGAGAGCAATCTCCTTTGTCACATAGTTAATTTGTACAACAACACCATGATCTGTACAAATAGTGACGCTATGGGTCATAATTGTCCAACATAAAGGTTGTCTCTCCCAAGTAATCTACGTAGAATTTTCATGAAAGCCAAGCTTTCACCGATTGTATTATGGGAATGTCATTTCCAAGAAATGATATATCATCATTATTTAGGACAATCACTGTCAGTGCGCTCCCACTAACCTCCTTATATACACAAGAATCATTTTCGTTTTGAATTAAATCATATACCATTATGATTACATCAAAAACAATAATTCCAAGAACGCAATGCTTGCTTCAATCCATAAATGGATCGATTTAACTTGCAAACATTGTTTGCTTGTTTTGGTACGACAAAACTGTCAGGATGTTGTAAACATCCTCCAAAAGGTTTCCGTTTAAGAAATCGGCTTTGACGTTCAGATGCCATATTTCATAAATGAAACATGCAGCATTAGAAAGCATTATCTGAATCGATTTAACGAAGGCAACAAGAAAAGGTTTCGTCATAATCGACACAATGTTGATAACGATACATTTTCGCTACAAGCCTAGCTTAGTACATTGTATGTTGCCATCCATGTATGTCTTCCTTGAAGACTCATATAGTACCAATAGGCACCATGCCTTCCGGTACAACAACCAGTGTCCAAACTTGGTTGGTATACATGGAATCCATTTCGGATATCATGTCACTTTGCCATAATAGGGAGTCGATACCTAGTATCACTTCCTCATACGTAGTCAGTTCGTGTTCCTCAATAAGATTGACATCTTTACGAGGTGAGATCAGAAACCCATACCTCCCAGGTTGTTTTCTGACTCTCTCCGACTTACGCGGTTCTTGTGTATTCGAAGATTATTGGTATAGTTTCATCCCTGATGAACTATTTGTGTTCCATTAAGGACTTGGTGCCTGGAACAGTATTACTCCGATTTTCATCGAGTTTTACTTTCTCCCACTTACCACTGCATATTGGTTGGCGAGCAACAATTACATTGTTCTCTAGTGAGTTGTATAAGTACTATACTTTGGTTACCCTAGGATAACCCAAAAATTAGGCACTTATCCGATTTGGGTTCTAGTTTGGTATCATCCAAACATATGCCTAGCATTCCCAAATCTTCAGGAATGAGAAAACCCGGTTTCTTTCCTGTTCATATCTAATATGTAATCTGTCTAACAGATTTTTATGGAACCTTATTCAAAATAAGTTTTGCACTGTTCAATATGTATTCCCAGAAGGAAAATGGTAGCTCAGAGCGACTCATGATTAACCTTATCATGTCTAACAAAATTTGGTTTCTCCGTTTGGACACACCGCTCAAATTGAGGTGTTCCGGGAGGAGTCTACATTGAAAGAATACTATACTCTTTCAAGTAATTGATAAACTTATTGCTTAAGTATTTTCCATCACATTCCAATCGTGATGTATTAATACTCTAGCCGATCTGTCTCTCTACTTCGTGTCGAAACTCTTTGATTTTATCAAAAGTTTTCGATTCGTGTTTCAAAAGAAACACATAACCATAACGCGATGCCACATCCGTAAAGGTTACGAAGTGTTCATATCCACCTCTAGCCTAGCTAGATATGGGCCCACTTACGTCACTATGAACGAGGGCTAACAGATCGGTGACACTTGCACTTTTACCAAGTAAAAGGGTGTTTTAGGCACTTTGCCTAATAAACTATATTCGTGGACATCATTTGAATAGAATCAAATCTGTCCTAGTATCCACTCTTCAAAAGTGTGGATATACGAGTCTTGTTTAATGTGTCTCAGACAACAATGCCACAAATAAGTCTCATCTGATTAATTCAGTTTGAGCTATTTGTTTGTCATGTTATACGTTTGAGATTCATTTATATTCAAAATATAAATATTGTTATTCACATCTAATGTGCTTATCTCAATATCATCTTTATATAATAAAACACTTTAGTGTTCTAGAAAATAAAGGTATATCCGCAACAGATTAAACCCTGATATAGAGATAATGTTTCTAGTCAAACTAGTTACATTATAATAGTTTCCTAATTTAAGTACACATCCGAAGGGTAGTTCCTAAACTTAGGTTTCTACGGTTAAAACAGCGACTGTCGTCCCGTTTCCGATTCGCAGATTGATCTCAACTGAAGTCAGTATCCTGCTAATCAGTAGATTCTGCACATCAGTACATATGTATGTACCACATCTAGTATCAAAATCTAATTTTGAAATTAGTAGTGAACATGTTTATAACAAACATATTTGAAGCCGGAGCCTTGCCCGTCTTCTCTTCCTTCATGTCTGCCTTGTCCATACGGCAGTCACGCTTCAGTGACCCCATTTGCCACAGTTTAGGCAGACATATTGGGATATGTCCTTTGTCTTCCTAGAAGACTGTGATGATTTTGCCTTTGCCCATTTTAGAAGCTCTGGCTCTGCCTCCAGAGCATAGCCATCAACTCTCCAAGAGTTTACTCTTGGTTCATTATGAACCTGCCCCAACTTTCGGGTAGAGACTATAAGATCAAATCTTTGGTAGTCTCGGCCACGTAGGTAATGCCCAGCTAACCTAGCTGATCGATGTCAGCAATCATCTTCGACACCTAGTGCTCGACAGATGTACCCTCTGACATACACGAGCGAAAGAGCTTCTTATGCAATTTGTACTTCTAAGATCTAAAAATAAATCTTTGAAGATCTTTAATTTCAACATCATGTTATAAGCATCTAATCCTTTAGTCTGACGACGGAATTAAAGTGTCATTGCATTAAGTATAAAGGATTGAGCACTAAAGTTATCATCACATGAATCTTCCAAATATCATGTTCTACTATTTGCTCAACTCTGGGCTTAGGCCCGAGATGTTTCTCTATCAAATAAAGTAACTCCTCAGTTCCCAGGACTATCCTGAGGTATTATTCCCAATTTGAAAATTAAAGCCGTTTAAAGGTATTTTTACCCAGTTTTATGTTTTAAACGCTAATCTTTCAGTTATCTTGATTGCTATAGTCCAACTATCCAATCAACGATTTCAGGTACTATTGAATATAATGATTACTATAGTCTAACTATATAATCAACTATAAATTTGATTATTTAAATTCAAATATATTGATTACTATAATCCAATTATATAATCAACTATAATTTGAAGTAGTTTGAATACAGTCCAACTGTTTAATTTAAATCAACGATTAAATATTAGTCCAACTAATATATTTTTAAATTAATGACAAAAAATTGAAATGAGCGCGTATTGGCAAGTATCTAAACGAAATTGCAAATTTAATACTTGCCTCCCACTATTTTTTCGGCGAGCCTCTAACCCTCGGTTGAGTACTCAGGAAACCTTGTTTCCTAGTGGGCTAGGATCCCGTTAAATAACACACAACCTTGACTTTGGCCAACAAATTGTATGATATTTAACTAGGTAGATCTCTAAGATCAATTGGATCTCATCCAATTCCTAGATCCAGTAGGTGGACATCCAAGTCCGAAACATATATCTAATATATGCCAATATATCCGATATATTACCTAACCTTTTTCTTCTGAATCAATTAAGCATTGGCTTTGGCACAACAAACTGAATGATTCCAGTTAAGCGGGACCCATTGACCTTGGAAATCTTCGTAATCGATGTCGATTGACAAGAAGTGATCTTGACTTTGGCCAACAAATCACAACTTGGACAAGACATGCGATATGGAACAAAGCCTTCATGATTCAAACACATCCGCGATGGACAAAGGTCTTGACTTTGGCCAACAAACCAGTGCCAATCTTGGATCTTGAGAATGAATCATTCAATGGAAGGAAAACGCTTAATATATGTTGAAGGTTTTTCGCGTAATTGGCAACCAATTAATTATCTTTGTAAAGGTCTCATCATACACCCTTAAACATGCATTCTAAAAACATAATAAGGCGCGTAAATAAATTAATAATGATATGCGGATGGATATTTAAAACACTTTGTTCCTAGAACAAATCTCTATATTTCCTCTCTCCCGCTAGCACAAATCTTACTTCTACCCAATTACATAACACTTCTAAAGAAACCTCATTTACATTGAGGGGAATAGGTGAGAAGAGAAATACAAAGAGTCAAGAGGTAATATACTGGACTCGTGATGAGCGGAAAATATATCAATATTTACCGCCCCTTTAACTTAATATTTTGTTTAGTTTCTTGGGTTTGATGAACGTTTTGATGTGTTTTAGTTTATTTTGCAGATAAAATAATATTGGGACTTAATGAAATCATTTAGGACGAAATATGGGTCAAATAAGGGCAATTATTGGACTTGATATTTTAATTTTGGAGATTGGAAACTTGAAAGGGCGTTTTGACGAAGTGCAGTTTTGGAAATTCCAGTTTTGCGCATCTGTCGTATTTTGGGCATAACCTTTTACTCAGATATCGGATTGAGCTGATTCAAGTTCCAGATTAAAGAAGACTCAAATATCTACAACATTGAAAGAAAAAATAATTTCGAATTCTGAAGATTTCATGCCCGAAATTGATGAACCATCCAGAAGTATGTAGTGTGTAATTATTAAAGTCACTTTCAATCATTTTCAAAGCAAAAAATAAATTAATAAATAAATAATAAAAATTATCAAATCATCACCAAACATGATAAGAGATTAGTGGAGCAATTAATAATGGATTTGGTGGAGCAATTAGTGGAGCAATTAGTGGAGTAATTAATAATTGATTTGGTGGATGATTTGATGGAGGCAAAATTTTGCCTATAAATACCAAGCCATTTCATTTATAAAATTCATACTTTCTTCTAAGGAATTCCTTAAGAATACTAAGAAGATTGTATCTTGTTTGTTTATTTATAGCTTTCAATAATTAATTTCCGCTTTCGCACTTTCTTTTATTTACTTTTCAGTTTTTACTTTCCGCAATTTACTTTTACGCACAGTACTTTTCTTTCTTTAATTTTCAGTTTTTACTTTTCAGTAATTTACTTTCAGCAATTTACTTTTCAGCAATTTACTTTTCAGTATTTAATTTTCAGTATTTAATTTTCAGTATTTTACTTTATGTCTTTTATTTTATTTAAGTTTTTACTACCTGTAAATATGTGTCGTAACTAAGCCAGTTATCTGGGGTTGTGATGAAATCCAATATCACCGGTTTATAAGGGGTTAAATTATAGTTTGGGTAATAGAAAGGTTTATTTATTGAGTCTTAATCCTAATGCTTTTTATTAACTGGCCATTAATAAAATTGAACTGGTAAATCTAAAATGAACTAGACATATGGATTTTAGGTTTAAGACCTTAGACTTAATAGCCCACGATCTTTCTTGAAGATAGATAACCCTTTAATAGATTTCCTTACAGGATAGGAATATACCTGTCGGGCGGGGGTAGCCATAATTGGAACTTAAACTTAATGAATCCAGATAATTTGGTTGACATAGACATATGGTTCAATTGGGTTAAACTGGGTATTTGTGTCTGACCATCGACATAGGCTTACACATAATTTAGTGTTCCAGGTTAATAAATCAAATATATTACCCAACTTTAAGATAACCACTTCATCTTTAAAATGCTATTGGAAGAAATCACAACCCTAGATAGTTTTTAATATTGAATTTTCTTAAAATCTATTTTCGACAAATTTATTTACTTGCTTTTAAATTTAGAATCGTCACCATTTCAAATCAATCAATCAACTTGTTAGATATTAGTAATCATTTGACCTCATAAAATTAATAGTTTAGATATTAAGTCCTCGTGGGATCGATATTTTTATACTACTTGAACGATACGTGCGCTTGCGTTATACGTGTGTGTTTACGCCGGTCAAGTTTTTGGCGCCGTTGCCGGGGACTTATTTATCTTTCACTATTAGTTTAGGGGTTAGATACCTTTACTTGTATCTAATTTCTTTTTACTTATTGTTGTTGTTTTCTTGTGTTTCAGGTTCTCAGAAACTACATGAGACGAACCAGAAGCTTTGAACTCCGACCGCTTGACCCGGAAATTGAAAGAACCATCAGACAGTTGAGAAGGGAAAGGCGAGAAGGCCAAGAAGCTTTAGTCAACATGGAACCTGAACCTTTGAACGTTGGACCACCAATTCCCATTCGAGAGAAACCATTCCGGTGGTTGACAGACTTATTTCCTGTATTGTACTTCCTCCCTTACCAGCAAATGCGTGTGACATCAAAACATGTATTCAGATGATTCAGCACTCAGTTCAGTTCGGGGGGAATGCAACTGAAGATCCTAATTCCCACATCAGCAACTTCCTGGAAGTTTGCAGCACTTTTAACTACAACAGAGCATCAGAAGAAGCAATGAGACTGCGAGTTTTTCCATATTCCCTGAAGGACAGAGCTAAAGCTTGGCTACATTCACTACCAGCAGGATCTATCACAACTTGGAACACTTTAGCCACCAAATTTCTTGCAAAGTACTTTCCACCAGCCAGAACCGGAAAGCTGAGGAATGACATCACATCCTTTGTACAACAAGATTCAGAATCCCTCTGCGAAGCTTAGGAAAGGTATAAAGATTTACTCCGGAAATGTCCTCACCATGAAATTCCAAAGTGGCTACAAGTTCAGACCTTCTACAATGGACTTTCTGGAATAATGAGAACCACAATCGATGCTGCTGTTGGAGGAGCTTTGATGGAAAAAGGAGAAGATCAAGCTTGGGACCTAATCGAAGAAATGGCCAACAACAATTCCTTGTGGCCAACAGAAAGGAGCATGATCCAAGAATGCAATTGCAGGAATTTACGAAAGTGGAGCCAATACAACAGTCAACACCAAGCTATATCAGATATGTAAATTCATGGAGACTCTTACCACTGGATCCACAAGTTCACCATATGGAGGAGCACCAGAGTCAAACCAACTTGAAGAAACGGTGAATTATGTCAACAATTTCAACAGACAAGGGAACAATCCATATTCCAACACCTACAACCCAGGGTGGAGGAATCATCCTAATTTATCATGGAGCAAAATTCAGGCCAACAGCGGAACTATCCACCACCTGGATTCCAGCAACAGAACAAAGGCAAGGAGCAGGCAAATGAACCAGGAATAGCAGAAGTGCTGGCTCAGTTAAAAAAGTACGATACTATATTTCAAAGCCATTCAGCCTCTATCAAAGCATTGGAGAATCAAATCGGACAACTGGCAAATGCTCAGAGTTACAGACCGCCAGGTACCCTTCCTAGCAACACAGAGCCAAATCCAAGAAAACATGGGGAAGGAGCAATGTCATGCCATCATGTTAAAAAGCGGTACTGAAATCAACAAAGATGTTGGAGTCAATTCAACTGCTGAGGAAGTTCCAAAAGAAACAAAGCAACAGATGGAGGAAAAAGAAGCAAAGGAAAAAAGACAGATCACTCCACCTCCACCTTTTCCTCAACGTCTTCAGAAGAAAAATTAGACAAGAAGTTTTCTCGGTTCCTGGAGATCTTCAAAAAGCTGCATATCAACATTCCATTTGCCGAAGCGTTGGAACAAATGCCCACCTATGCCAAATTCATGAAAGATATTCTTTCACGAAAACGGAGATTGAGAGATTACGAGACAGTAGCATTAACAGAAGAATGCAGTGCCATCATTCAGAGGAAACTTCCCCCGAAGTTGAAAGATCCTGGCAGTTTCACTGTTCCTTGCGTCATAGGAGAACATAACTTGTGTAAGGCTTTGTGTGATTTAGGTGCGAGTGTTAACTTGATGTCTTTCTCTATTTTCAGGAAATTACAGATTGGAGAAACAATGGCAACTTCAGTCTCACTGTAACTTGCTGATAGAACGCTCGTATTTCCGAGAGGTGTAGTTGAAGATGTGCTGGTCAAGGTTGACAAATTCATTTTCCCAGCAGATTTTATTGTCCTTGATATGGAGGAAGACGCAGACGTGCCAATCATCATTGGGAGACCATTCTTGGCTACAGGTCGAACCATTATTGATGTACAAAAAGGAGAATTAACCATGAGGGTACATGACCAAGAAGTAACATTCAATGTTTTCAAGGCCATGAATTTCCCAGATGATGAAAAGAAGAGGAATGTTTCAGACTTGATGTGATACACAGTACCATTCAGAACTCTGATGAAAGACAAAGTTCTACTGACAAACTTAAAACATGTCAATTGCCTGTGGAGCCTAAAGATAAATCGTCTTTTGTACTAAAGGAGCCAATTCTTGTACTACAAGCAACAGAAGAGAAAAAGTTCCACCAGTTCAACGAATTGGAGGAATTTCACAATCAGCCTTTTGAAGATGCCAAATTGTACAAAGAAAAGGGCAAGAAAAGACATGATGAGAAGTTAGTGCGCATACAATTGGAACCAGGGCAGAAGGTACTGTTAAACAAATCAAGGGTGAAATTCTTCCCGTGGAAGCCAAAATCACGGTGGTCAGGTCCATTTGTGATCACCAAAGTTCTACCAAATAGAGCCATTGAGATACATGATCCTGACTCCAGCAAAACTTTCAAGGTTAAAAACAAGCGTGTCAAGCACTACTGGGGAGAATCATTTGAGCGACAAAAAGAAAGTGTTACACTTTCAGATCCAGCTTAACATTCGAGAAGTCAAGTCTGGCTGACGAATTTAAACTTAGCGCTAGTAGGGAGGCAACCCATGCAATTTGTGTATATATTGTGATCTAGTGTGTTTTATTTTTGGTGTGTTTAGTTTTTTGCAGGTTTAGTCATTTCACGATGGAAGAAGCTCTCGCAAATCTTCACAAGCAATTTCCTTCTCTCCCTCAAAAATCTCTGATGAAAGTTTACAAAGCTCGCTTGGAACGGATGAGACTACTGATGATCAAAGGTATTCCTAATGACATTTTGGGTAATTGAAGCACGAGTCCGATGGCAGGTGAGTCTTCTGACTCTTTTATTTCACATCTGCCTGGTTTTGGAAGAAGCACATATGCAAAGAAACGAAGAGCTAAGCAAATGGGGTTTGTTAAATGTGCACGATTTAATTGCAACACTCGTTGTCGTTCTTTAGGAATGGTGTCTGATAATCGCGAAGACAAATTAAATTCATTAGGGATGGCTTGAGTAAGGAGTCTTTAGATGAAATATCTTCAACTCTTGAGACGCATCCCAGTGGATATGTTCACATTGCCATTCGCAAATTACATACACAATTCCAAAAAGAAAGACAACAATTAAGTCTCGGGAATCTGACTCAAAAAGACCCTGTTTGCCAATTTATAAGAAAATTGGATGGGAAGCTTGTCCCTAACGCATAGACGTCAATCAAGCCGTTACTTTCTTGTAAATATTATATCTTTTTGTCTTTTCTTAATAATTGTGATTTGTTTTGTTGTTTTCTTTTATTTTCTCCGACAGGATCCAGACCTTTTTGACTATCACGATATTATTTCGCTACTAATCGTCCTCTGGAAGATACTTGTGCTATTTTTACTCACCCTTTTCAGGTACTATAAATTCAGCCCGTCATTGCACTTTTGAAGGCATCTAGAGTTGAGAAAGAGATACAAAAAATGGAAGCCACTTCAAGAAGACGAGTTGAAAACATCTGTGTGTTTTGTGGTACTAGTGTTGGTACTAAACCACAATACGTAGAAGCAGCACAAGAATTGGGTCGAGTCTTAGCTGCAAGGAATATGAACTTAATATATGGCGGAGGCAATCTCGGACTTATGGGGATCGTTTCAAAGGCTGTACAGGAAGGAGGCAGTCAGGTTTTGGGAATCATCCCAAAACCCTTGGCAGAGGCAAATCTTATTGGATCATCAAACGGAGAGGAACTGATCGTGCTAGGTATGTCTGAACGACTGGTAGAAATGATTAACCGTGCTGATGCTTTTATCGCTTTGCCAGGTGGCTTGGGCACATTGGAGGAAATTTTTATAGTGCTATCTTGGGCGAACCTGAACATACACCAGAAACCGCTTGGACTGCTCAACGTTGATGGATTTTATGATTTTCTGTGTTGTTTTCTTGATGATGCTCGGAGAAATGGTTCGTGTCAAAACCTATGAAAGAACTCATCTTCACTGCCAGAACTGCTCCGGATCTAATAGACCAACTCATAGCCTATGAACCACAAGTTGACCCTATCCTTTCAAAGATAAATTGGTCTGAGGACGATCGTGGTAAGAGGCGTCAAATTAATCTGGATCTTAACCTTTAATTTCCTGTAGATTTTCAGCTAACCAGGTACAACCTTCTTAACTCTCCTTTTACTGTTTAAGACATTAGGGACAATGTCTCATTTAGGTTTGGGGGAGGAAATAGTTGATCAAATACCTTGTTTTTTTTTTTTTAGTTTGTGTGTTATTTTTATTTTTAGTCCAAAATTTTTCGAAAAATACAAAAAAAAATTGGAAAATTTTCAAAAATTACAAAAATATTTGTGTTTTTTGTTTTTATTCTGACTAAAAAGGTGAAATTGGTGAGAGATAGCTGAGTAAGGAGTTACACTCCTGATACGTATCTCAAACCTATTTCGAAACAAGTTAATTTTTGTTTATTTCATTTTGAATTATTTAATTTGTGAATTCTCCTTAAAACTGACTAAAAAGGAATCTTCATATGTTTAGTTAGCAGATATTATCAACATATATAGTAACATACGGACATGAGCTAAATTGAAAAGTTTGTAAATTCAGTGCTCTAGTTTAATTGGAGGAAGCATCTCAAAAAGCATGGAGTAAAAAAAAAAAAAAAAAAAAAAAAAACGTCTGAGATCCGAGTTATTAAGTCTGTAAGGGTGTTTTAACACCTAGTGCCCTAAAGCCAACTGGTTTGGGAGTCACTGGCCCAAAGCTCGTTACATGGATCAAAGATGCTGCAAAAAAATATATATATGAAGTCTGGGTAATTAAGTCTGAATGGGTGTCTTAACACCTGGTGCCCTAAAGCCAACTGGTTTGGGAGCCACCGACCCAACACTCACTACATAGATGGAAGATATTGTATATAAAAAAAAATAGAAAAAGAAAAAATCAAAGAAAAAATCAGAAAAAATTAGGAAAAATTATTCCATTGCTACCAAAAAGTGTTAAATCTGATTAAACTTTAGGACAAAAATATTACTCTCTTATCAACTGCACTTATGACTGTTGTGGGAAAAAATGAGATGTTTAATAGTTTGTTGGCTGTGGATATGAAGATTGGTAAAAATAATCGGAGAATTTACTTATTCTGTAATTTAGAATGAAACAAAACAACTATTGACTTGGAGTAGAAGTTTCACCTGATTAGTCACTAACTCTTTATTCTATTTTCTCTTGTCTTTTTGCTTTTGTGTGCATTAGTTTTATTATTTTTTACTTTTGTAAAACGTTTGTGGGTATCGTTGATGTAAGCCCTCACGAGACTACAACTCGTCCACTAGGGACACCTAGGGGTTTAAAGGCTTGTTGCATATGCTAAATGCAACTGTGATCCCTACGAAAGTGGCTTAGTTTAATTTTATTTTTATTTTGTTGTTTTGCTCGGACTAGCAAAATGTTAGGTTTGGGGGTGTAATGAGCGGAAAATATATCAATATTTACCGCCCCTTTAACTTAATATTTTGTTAGTTTCTTGAGTTTGATGAACGTTTTGATGTGTTTTAGTTTATTTTGTAGATAAAATAATATTGGAGACTTAATGAAATCATTTAGGACGAAATATGGGTCAAATAAGGGCAATGATTGGACTTGATATTTTAATTTTGGAGATTGGAAACTTGAAAGGGCGTTTTGACGAAGTGCAGTTTTGGAAATTCCAGTTTTGCGCATCTGTCGTATTTTGGGCATAACCTTTTACTCAGATATCGGATTGAGCTGATTCAAGTTCCAGATTAAAGAAGACTCAAATATCTACAACATTGAAAGACAAAATAATTTCGAATACTGAAGATTTCATGCCCGAAATTGATGAACCATCCAGAAGTGTGTAGTGTGTAATTATTAAAGTCACTTTCAATCATTTTCAAAGCAAAAAAAATTAATAAATAAATAATAAAAATTATCAAATCATCACCAAACATGATAAGAGATTAGTGGAGCAATTAATAATGGATTTGGTGGAGCAATTAGTGGAGCAATTAGTGGAGTAATTAATAATTGATTTGGTGGATGATTTGATGGAGGCAAAATTTTGCCTATAAATACCAAGCCATTTCATTTGTAAAATTCATACTTTCTTCTAAGGAATTCCTTAAGAATACTAAGAAGATTGTATCTTGTTTGTTTATTTATAGCTTTCAGTAATTAATTTCCGCTTTCGCACTTTCTTTTCTTTACTTTTCAGTTTTTACTTTCCGCAATTTACTTTTACGCACAGTACTTTTCTTCTTTAATTTTCAGTTTTTACTTTTCAGTAATTTACTTTCAGCAATTTACTTTTCAGCAATTTACTTTTCAGTATTTAATTTTCAGTATTTTACTTTATGTCTTTTATTTTATTTAAGTTTTTACTACCTGTAAATATGTGTCGTAACTAAGCCAGTTATCTGGGGTTGTGATGAAATCCAATATCACCGGTTTATAAGGGGTTAATTATAGTTTTGGGTAATAGAAAGGTTTATTTATTGAGTCTTAATCCTAATGCTTTTTATTAACTGGCCATTAATAAAATTGAACTGGTAAATCTAAAATGAACTAGACATATGGATTTTAGGTTTAAGACCTTAGACTTAATAGCCCACGATCTTTCTTGAGATAGATAACCCTTTAATAGATTTCCTTACAGGATAGGATATACCTGTCGGGCGGGGGTAGCCATAATTGGAACTTAAACTTAATGAATCCAGATAATTTGGTTGACATAGACATATGGTTCAATTGGGTTAAACTGGGTATTTGTGTCTGACCATCGACAGAGGCTTACACATAATTTAGTGTTCCAGGTTAATAAATCAAATATATTACCCAACTTTAAGATAACCACTTCATCTTTAAAATGATATTGGAAGAAATCACAACCCTAGATAGTTTTTAATATTGAATTTTCTTAAAATCTATTTTCGACAAATTTATTTACTTGCTTTTAAATTTAGAATCGTCACCATTTCAAATCAATCAATCAACTTGTTAGATATTAGTAATCATTTGACCTCATAAAATTAATAGTTTAGATATTAAGTCCTCGTGTGATCGATATTTTTATACTACTTGAACAATACGTGCGCTTGCGTTATACGTGTGTGTTTACGCCGGTCAACTCGCAGGTCCAATTAATAAATTCTAAATTTATTACAACAATTTCCAAAATATCCATGTATTCGCACAAAACATGTTATCAATCAATCTAATCCATTTAATTAATCTGAAATTAATGACCATCCAATGTTCAAACAACGATTTTATTTGCGCGAGTCAAACTCGTTTTAAGAATAAGTACTCAAAGTACGAATTCTCGAATTATATCAAACTACAATATTAAATCCAATTTAATTTATATTTAATACTAATTCTTTATTTAATTCCAAATTAAATAATTACACTTTATTAATGAGCCTTTTGCGACTTAGATTTTAAATCTAATCATTACGGGTCTCAAAGCCCAATTAACATCCAATGTCAATTTAATTAAAGTCCAATGGGCTTTCAATTAATTTATAAGGCATGGACTTTGGCAACCAAAGCCCAATAAGGAATCACCATTTGCCAAAAATCAATTTAGGCCCAATTAAAATATTAAAGGTCCATTAAATTATATTTGGACTTTATGGATATGGTTTTGGGCCCAATTGGATCCAACCAATTAACCTAAATCAAAATTGGCCCAACCAAGCCCATTAAGCCCAAATACAACTTTATTAGCCCAATTCCAAATTTAAGCAAACTAATTAAATTTCCAAAATTCCAAATCTCACAATTTAATTAATTAAAGTGTATAGCCATAATTAATTAGTCAAATTAACATTTCCAAAATACCAATTTACTTAATCATGCTTATCATCATCAACACATGTCCAACATTATTGAATCAAAAAATCAATTCATTTCCATGCTAATTGATCACGGCAATTTGGGGATTTTTTGTTCGATTTAGATTCCAATCCAATTAAATCCTAAATCAACATTTCCCAAGTCTTTCAACTCATCCAATGATCAAAAAACAAAATTACCATGACCTTAGGGCAACATCAAACTTTCGGCCAAGCCTAGTTTTTGGGGAAAAATTGATCCAATTCAATTTTCATCAAATTGATCATGCATAACACTATGTTATCATCATTCAAGCATACTCAAACAATCAATTTCATTAAAATCATGCTCAAATCATTTTTACCAAAATTTTACCCTAAATCAATTTCATGCTTAAACAAGGCTCTTGATACCATTGTTGGGTTTCTACTATAGTCCCAAGATCATTCAAGCAATGAAAATAATGTGAACACAATAAAGAAGTATGGTGGAATCATACTTACAATGAACGAATTTGCGATGCGACGAAACATAAAAAATTTTGCTCCTTCCTTGAAGCTCTCGGCTTTTGCCCCTCTTTGTGCTCCATTTGTGTTCTTCAAGCTCCAAGCTTTGATTTGAGATTCCATGCTCAAGGGTTTGTTTCCCTATCACCTTTGGATGACTCTTTAGTGTGCTAGCACTTGGAAAAAAATTACCACAAATTCTTCCTAAAGCTTATCCTTGCTCACGGCATTGAGAGAAATTTGAGAGACAAAATTTGGCCCTTGGCCGAATGTAGAAGGGAGAGAAGAGAGAAGTAATGAGTTGGTTGTGTTTTGTTTTGATTTCAAAAATCAAATACATATCTCATTTTCCAAAAATTGTACAAGGCATTTAAGCCTTCCAACCACTACCATCAATCACAAGTGACAACCATCACATCACTCAAAGTGATGTGACTTCCATCACAAGAATGACTAATGATGTGCCGCGTGATGTGACTTGTGGGCCCCACTTGATTCGAAATGCGAGTGGGCCCTCAAGCACTCCCGGGCTTGGGTTCTCTAATTCCGAATTAACGAATTTTTCGTTGCAACTTAATTAAATAAATTTAATTAAATAATTATGCCTAGCTAAATTACTATTCATATCGCTAGCGAATTAATTCTAAATTAACTCGTTCGCCCGAATTAAAATCTAATTTTAATTTCGCGTCGAAATCTAATTTCGTATAATATATCGAATATATTATTTTATCGATTAATTCCAAATTAATCGTTCTCTCTCTATAAATAGTATTTTATCCCAGATAAAATATCTTTGTAATTAATCCCAGATTAATTTTCTCTCTCTTTTAATTAATCCCAAATTAATTATGTCTGAGTCATACGTCATCGGTGAATCTTCGGGAAGCGACCCATGAGATCCTCAGATATGTTGGCAGTAAATCCGGTCGTTGGACTATCCGAACATGTACGTACCTAGTTCTACGTTCTTACCGATTTACAAGACATGGTTGGTTTCTAGCAAAACACAGTGCCTACCCAATTCTCCAGAAATATTCTTAAAGGAATATATAATCTATATCAGGTGTAGTATACGTAGTATTGCGTATTGCGATCCAGTATCGGATTTCACGTGCTAGGCCTGAGGCTGGAATTGTGTCTGCCCCTTACGAAGCACATATCGGATCTCTGGTAACTAGTCTCTATAATCAGATAACTATGACCTTGTCATATTATCCCGATAGCTTCAGCATATAAGAGCACCAGTTCCGTATCCTACGTGATCATCATCTCCAATATGACTGGAGTGATACTTCCATCTTGACATCACACCCAATACACTACGATTCTCAATATACCCAGAAGAGGAGTACACAGAACCTGTTAAAGCCCTGGACGACCAAAACCAAAGTATATTGATTGTCGCAAGTATTAGCGGTGCAAGTATCAGGTTAAGACCAAATACACCTACCCTGATTCGGACTTCCATAGACACACAGTCATACTACCAATGGAATTCCGAGGGGTCTATCCAGAGCGAAGCTCTTTCCGTACCATCGGTAAACACAACCTCCTATTACACTTGCATGAGTATCCAATACCCAAATATATGAGAACTATGCTGTAGGCACTGCATTTTTGCATATAAGTCCCGATGATGAGTCTCGTATGGAGACGCTACCTCTTTGATTGAGAAAGCCGCGGGAAATGGACGTTGGAAGGGTAAAGTTGGAAATTAGCATTTGGTCGGATTTAACTCGCTTGTTTCGTTTCGGGTTCGCTGTTGGACCTCTATTTTAAAACACACCAAACCCATAAATAATTAAAACATTTAAAACACATCTCACAAATTAAACAATTAAAACATTTAAAATATATGTCACAAATTAAACTTAAATTAAATTAAATTAAATCATATTCAAAACTAATTAAATTGAAATCTTAATTAAATTAAATTCACAAATTAAATTTAATTAAAACCAATTAAATTAAATTAAAATCTAATTAAACTAAATTCCTAATTAAAATAAATCACTCACCAATTTTAAAATATTCCCCCACCAAAACTACAATCATCATTTCCTTAAATAATTGAATTAAATCTATCATTTTTTAATTAATTGTTTCCTTTTCAAAACCAATCCAAACCCTAATTCCTCTCTCATGTCCCTCTCTCTCTATATATAACTCAAACCAACCCTAGGGAACTCGCTGGGACGGCCATAACATCCAGCACCTTAACTGCCCCCTCATACTTGCGTAACTGCCCCCTCATACTCCCATGAAACCCTAGCTGCTCACGGCTTCCCCCATGCACAGCCCTAGCTCTTCTTCGCACCAACAGCTCATTCCCTCATAGCCAATTCATACATGGCCCTTAAACCGTAGCCACCTTCAAAGCCCTTAACTCTCCACGTGAAGATCCTCAAATCATCCCATATACTGCCCAGTTAACACACCCAACAGCCCACTTTCAACGAGAATGCACCCCCTTTTCACGTCTACACAACGCCTGAGACTGCCCTTCACAACGCCACACCATCATCTCCATAACAGCCATACCTTCACATAACCTCTAATCTCTATTCTCATCAAACGCCCATCACAAACCCTTCTCGACAAACACACCAAAACCCTTAAGCTACACCCACGATGCCACATGCCTCTCATTTCAATTAGCTTCACGCTTCATGCCAAATATTCACCCATCAATATAACTAAACCTTACACGCCCAGCTATCAGCCACGCCCCTCCACTCAGCTTCACTCCAGCGCATAAACAGCCAAGAAACGCACAGCCACTGACAACAAACCCTAATACAGACCAAGCATGCTTCACGCGTTGCTCAGCCACCTGCACTTCACCCACTCACGCCTAACGTCCTCTGCCCCCATAAATCCCAAAAGAATTGCACAAGCCCTTCACATTCCACAAATCTTCAGCCCTCTAGCCTTCTCACGGCCTTCAAACAGCCACTACCCCTCAACATGGCCTCACGCTAAATCATCAACGTCTCTGCCCCTCTACTTGACCACACGAACCTGCGCACCACTAACCCTCATCATCTCAAACTTCATTCTCTATCACGTAAACCTTAGCCCACTAACGTTGAAACCCATATACACCACACGCCATAATTCACAGCCCACTTTGCCTTAACACCTGTTCATGCCTCACGCAACCTACCAAGAGCCATTCATGCATTAACCCTCAACAACGCCACCTGCCAACCTCAATTCGTTGACCAAGCCTCACGCCAAGCAGCACTCCAAACTCAGCCCATTCAACAAACACACAGCCCTTTAACCAGACAAGCCTTCGCACATTAACCCCCACTGCCAGCCCAGTTCAACAGTCCCAAAAGCTTCCCCAAAACAGTCCACAAACCGCAGCCCAAACCAGTCCAAATAAACCACAAAACAGTCCCCTAATTAACCCAAAACAGTGACCCGAAAATACCCTTAAAATAGCAGCGAAACGGAGTGAAAACAACATCCCAGATAGCGAAACAGCGAAGAGAAACGTTGGATTAGTGAACCAGAAAAGTATCAGATCAGTCACCCTTCCAACGGACGTGTGACGCCCTTTCTTGGGACGACAAAAGAGGTTAGACCTGAGGGCACCCTTTTTACTTATCTTCATTATTTTTGTTTTATTTATTTTGATATATAATTGCATGAGAGTCGTTTGAGGCATGCTGTGATTGTTGGATGAGCGGGATATGTGTTCCCTTTTGTGGTATATCGGATGGAAACCCGGACGTAAATTCCATAGCCGATTCCGAATGGACGGTAGTATGGTCTGCACTCGGGATACAATGCCACATACCACTTAAGATACACGTATCTCGTCTCATCCAAATTTGTATTTGAGCATGTTATAGTCTTTAGGTTATTCGTTTATTATTTAAAGCATTGGTTAATTTAGGTTGTTATTTATTTGTTAAAGCATATTTAGGTTGTTCCTTATGCATGTTATTAGTTTATGATGTGTTTGGATAATGATTTATACATGTTGATTTAATGGTTCAATATGCTCGTTGTGTTACATTGCGTGGAGTTATTTGGATGAAAGCATGTTAGATCTAAGTACCCTTAAGCATAATTATTGAGTAGACTTGGTTGATTCATTGCACAATTATATCATCACAAGTGACATAAGTAAGGGACCATTCCGAACCCAACAGTTTGAGGTCTTCCCTTGCGAGGGGTGAGTGCGGCCTTAAATCTTTATCCCGGTTCACACCGGGTGGCGACTCCATGTTATTTCGTACTTCCCAACTAGGCTGCGAGCCTAGAACAGCGTCGCCCAGGTTCTGTTGTCTACATATGCCGTTATGCTCACATAACACGCACAAGTGCAATACTAGTCTATTCTGCATTATCGATGTCCAATCTCGATAATACTCCGACTAGGGATGTTTTAATGATTAAACCTTCATGGATTGATACTGTCTCATATCTTATCAATCCAGAACTAATCATATCTACTTTTATCATTTATATATCCCGGTAATCTAATTACAAATGATAAAAGAGCAATTTCCTTTGTCACATAGTTAATTTGTACAACAACATCATGTTCTGTACAAATAGTGATGCTATGGGTCATAATTGTCCAACAATTCATTCATAGCGGTAGCCTCGGCCATGATTTGTATTAGTACTTGGTTTTCTCTCTTTTCTCCGTCTAGCTCGGCCCTGGCCTGCCTCATATCCTCCTCCTTTTTGGCCAGTTCGACCTCCCGCTCTGCGATTTGGCTTTGGAGCCGCTGCACTTGGCCCCCTCAGATAGAAGGCTCATCAGTAGGTTCTTATTACGGGCCATCACATAGTTTGCCTGCAAGAAAGAGAGAAAAAGGTGTTGCTTGCAGCTCGAGGCATTTTTCGACCGTTGGATCGGAGAGAGGCCTTGGATGAGCTCCGTGTGTCGCCTTCAGACTCCATCTGCTCAGAATAAGATGAACGGTTGAAATTGAAAACTTTTCGGTTGCCCCGTGACCGGTCGATTATTTTGGTTTTTGGCGGGAAGACCATGGATGTTTGACAAGTGTCACGTTCGGGTTAAACCCTGGAGATGATTTCATGGGCATTTAAGAGGATGTGATGGCTTACAGTTCTCGAGGGACGGCTACCAGAAGGGTAAAATGGGTATTTACTTCAAGATGGAGAGTCATTTGAAGAGACATCAGAATTCTCAGTGACCGAGCACATTAAGATGACCGAAGACGGCCTAATTGAAGGCCAGAGTAGTTTTCTACATGGTTCCAGGAGCTGAACACCAGTTGGTAGATATCACACTTTCGACTTTATAGTTTCCAGTACCAACTCGTACACTCGTTGGAACTGAGAACTAGGGGACATATGTTGATGGTGATTTTTGTGACTAATGTATTTGAACAGTTCGGTAAGGGCAGAGATGAGATTTTCCCTTTTGTGGGATCAGATGTTCAGAAGGTTGGGTTTGTTCCTTAGCTAGGAAGAGAATCCGGACCCAGTTCCTCGGATTTGGCCGACCAGAGGACACAATATGATGCGAATCTCGGAGACCGACAACATCATAGCCGAGACCGACCATGGTAGACCGGTAGCTCGGTTCAGCTCTGATTCACCTCATGTGACGAAGTGGATGGCTCAGATATTCCGGGTCAGGTCAATAGTATCTTTTATTGTTCGGAAGATCATCTGGATGATCTCTTGAAGACCGATGTGTGACTGGGGTAGTTTGGACTTTTTCCTCTTACATACACCACTATTTGGGAGCTCTTTACATGCTGACTTCATTACATTGCGTGTGGCAGTGGAGAAATCAGGTTGATGTGACAAGCCGTCAGTGTCAGTGTCTTACACATGCCACAGGATCTCTAACGTGATTCTAAGTGTGAATAATCAAAACAATTTTGCGGAATAAACTTACGTTGATCGGTTTGGATGATGAATTTCAAATCTTTCTTTGAATTTATTGGAAGCTCCAAGCTTTCTTTTGAATTCTAAACTCAATGGTGAGTTTCCCTATCACCTTCACTTGACTCTCTATGTGCTAGCAAGGTTGAAATTTTACAACAAAATTTCTAAGGAGGAAGATGAAGCTCACGGCCAAGGTGAGGGAAGAGAGAGATAGATATTATCACTTTCCAAAAGTTGATGTGTTATAAAAAATAAAGCTTGTTCAAGAAGTTTTACTTGTGTGAAAGATTGCATTAAATGCAACCAACAACTTTCATCACACATGTGACATGTTGATGTAAGTAAGTGGGTCCCACCACTTTGAATTCAAAATTTAAGTTGGCTTACACTACACACTTTGGGCCCCGGGTTCGTTTAATCTGATTAAACGAATTTTCTGTCGGGACGTAATTAAATCTAATTTAATTAAATAATAATGTGTAGCAAAATTATTACGAAAGTCGCTTGCGAATTAATTCCAAATTAATTCGTTCGCTTGAATTAAAATCCAATTTTAATTCCGTATTGAAATCCAATTTCAATTAATATATCCAATATATTATTTTAGCCCAATTAAATAAATTAAATAGTAAAATCTAATTTAACAATTAAATTTACTTTGCCGATTAATTCCAAATTAATCACGCACTCTCTTCTAGACGAATTTAATCCCAGATAAATTCTTATCGTAATTAATCCCAGATTATTTTTTCTCTCATAATCAATCCCAGATTAATTCTGTTAGAGTCAAATGTCATCGGTGAATCTTTGGGAAGCGACCCAAGAGATCATTGGATATGTTGGCAGTAAATACGGTTGTCGGACTATCCGACACGTGTGTACCGCGTACCACGTTCTCACCGATTTACAAGACTTGGTTGGCTTCTAGCAAAGCATTGTGCCTACCCAATTCTCCAGAAATATTCAACATGGAATATATAATATGTATCAGGCATAATATACTATGTATTGCGTATTACAATCCAGTATCGGATGTCACATGCTAGGCCTAGGGCTTGAATTGTGTTTGCTCCGTACGAAGCATATATCGGATCACTAGCAACTAGTCTCTGTAATCGGATAATCATGACCTAGTCATACTATCCCGATAGCTGCAGCATTTAAGAGTACTAGTTCTGTATCCCTGCGTGATCATCGTCTCCATATGACTGAAGTGATACTTTCATCTTGACATCACACCCAATACACTACGATTCTCAGTATACCCAGAATAGGCGTACACAGAAACTGTTAAAGCTCCGGACGACCAAAACCAAAGTATACTGATTGTTGCAAGTATTAGCGATGCAAGTCTCAGGTTAAGACTATGGGTGAGCATCGGTCCCGGAACCGGACCGGTTTTTCGGGTTTGGAATCGAAACCGATTGCAATCGGGTAGGTTTCGGTTCCAAAAATGAAGGAATCGATTTTATCCGGGTATGTTCCGGTTCAAAAATGGTCGGAACTAGAACCGGACTATGGAACCGATTTATATGAATATTTAGAGATTTATATGAATATTTAGAGATTTAAATTTCGGTGCTCTGAGATATTTCTTTTAATTCATCTATTTGTTGCTAAATTTTTAGATTGTGTTTTCTGATATTGTAACAATTATGTTTGCTGGGAGCTTTGTTGGCATTGCATGTGCTCGCTCTCTACATTATCAGTTCTACTCTTGGTATGTAAGCTGGACATAATATTTTTTTTTGTGATTGATTTGGTAGCATAATTGTGCTGCTTATAGTTTCAAAAGTTGTTTTCTTCACTTGATCCAACTTTAGCAGGCCAAACTGTATTTTCAATTGGAAGAGCAAAAGTATTCTCAAAGTTTGGACAAAAAGCAAATCCATTTTGTGATGTTGTGTGATATAAATTCTGGACTTCCATATTATAATATAGCATGAATTGTATTTTAACATGTCTTAATTTTTTCCTTGAGCAGAAGGTGTATGCTTTGGTAGTGTTTGTCAATTTTAATGTCTTGTGATTAAGTGTTTATCATTCATTTTAATTAAAATATTTTTCATTTTCTTCGTTCTTGAGCTTCCACACTCCGATTTGGTCCCCGTTTTTCCTACGGACTCGTATCAAAATGTAATTTTCATTAAAATATTTTAAAATAGGGTAATTCAGAATCGGACCGGAACCGGATTGGAACCGAATAATAGGGTACCCTGTTTAATTGGGTAGGTTCTGGTTCCACTTAGAGCGGAACCGAATTTTTCCGGTTAGGTTCCGGTTTTATGCGGAACCGGAACCGAAACCGGTTTTGCTCACCTCTAGTTAAGACCACATACACCTACCCTGATTCGGATTCCCATAGACACATAGTCATACTACCAATGGGACTCCGAGGGGTCTATCCAGAGCGAAGCTGTTCCCGGTCCAACGGCTAACATAACCTCCTATCACACTTGCATAAGTATTCAATACTTAAATATATGAGAACTATGTCGTTAAGCTTCCATAATGCGCACAAGTGTAATACTAGCATAATCCGCATTATCGGTGTACAGTCTCGATAATACTAAGACTAGTGATATTTAATGATTAAACATTTCGTGGATTAATACTGTCTCATATCTTATTAATTCGGTACTAATCATATGGACTTTTATCATTTATATATCCAAGTAATCCAATTACAAAATGATAAAAGAGCAATTTCCTTTGTCACATAGTTAATTTGTACAAAAACACCATGTCTTTTACAAATAGTGATGATATGGGTCATAATTGTCTAACAATCTCCCACTTGGCATAGCCAATCACTCAAGTGTCCAACACCTGAACTATGTACGGGTTGCTCATACTTATGCTGAGATATCGCTTTCGTCAGCGAATATGCAAAGTTATTATCTGAAACGATCTTTTCGATCTTTACATCGCCACGATGTACGATCTCACGAATTAGATGAAACCATCGAAGTACATATTTTGATCATTGATGAGACCGTAATTCCTTAGCATGTGCTGTAGCCCAGCTCAGCTACTAACAGAACTACTCCTAATCCAATTAGGAATTTTATAGATCCAAAATGCTTATTTTGCTGCCTCAGCCGCATCAATGTATTCCGCTTTTACTGTTGAATCAGCAACAATATCTTGCTTGGAAGATTTCCAGCTCACTGTTCCGTTGTTCAAATAAAATATGTACCTTATTGCGACTTATAGTCGTCTTTATCGGTTTGGAAACTTGCATCGGTGATCCCAATCACCTCAAGTTCTCAATCTCCATAAATTAAGAAAGCATCCTTAGTTCCTTTAAGATACTTAAGGATGTTCTTAACATCAATCCAGTGACCATCACCTGGATCGACTTGATTGTGACTCTACATGCTCAAAACATATAAGACACCAGGTCGCGTACATGTTTGTTAATGTACGAGTTCTCGGAGAGTGCCAACAACTTTTAGATCTATCCCAGTAGATCCTTATTCCTAGAATAAAGGTTGCCTCTCCCAAGAATTTCATGGAGAATTTTAATGAAAGCCAAACTTTCACCGATTTTAGTATGAGAATGTCATTGCTAAGAAGCAATACATCATCAACGTATAGGACAATCAATGTCAGTGCGCTCCCACTAACCTTCTTATATACACAAGAATCATCATCGTTTTGAATGAAACCATATACCATTATGATCTCATCAAAAATGTTGGTTCCAAGAACGCAATGTTTGCTTCAATCCATAAATGGATCGATTTAACATGCAAACCTTGTTTGCATGTTTTGGCACGAAAAAACCGTCAGGCTGTTGTATATAAACATCATTCAAAAGGTTTTCGTTAAGGAAAGCGATTTTGACGTACATCTGCCATATTTCATAATCGAAATATGCAGCTATAGCAAGCATTATCCGAATGGATTTAATCATGGCAACGGGTAAAAGGTTTCGTTGTAATCAAAATCATATTGATGACGATTCCCTTTCGCTACAAGCTTAGCTTTGTACGTTTGTTTGTTGCCATCAATGTATGTCTTCACCATGAAGACTCATTTGCTACCAATAGGCACAATGCCTTCTGGTACATCAACCAATGTCCAAACTTGGTTGTATACATGGAATCCATTTCGGACTTTATGGCACTTTACGATAAAGCGGAGTCGATACCTTGTATCGCTACCTCATACGTAGCTGGTTTATTATCCTCAATAAGATTATTGTTTACATGAGGTGAGATCAGAAATCCGTACCTCTAAGGTTATTTTCTGACTCTCTCCGACCTACGCGGTTCTTGTGTATTAGAATATTGTGGTACAGTCTCATCCCTGATGAACTGTTCGTGTTCCTTGAGGGGATTGGTGCCAAGAATAATATCACTCTGATTTTCATCGAGTTCTACTTTCCTCCCACTTACCACTGCATTTATGAATTCCCCTAAGGAAAACCGCATGGAGAGCAACAAATATTTTGTTCTCTTATGGGTTGTGGAAATTGGTTTCCCTAGGATAACCAATTAGAAATAGGCACTTATCCGATTTGGGTTCTAGTTTGGTATCATCCAAACGTTTAATATATGCCCAACATCCCCAAATCTTCAGGAATGAGAAACCCAGTTTCTTTCTTGTCCATATTTCATATGGAGTCTGTCCAACAGACTTTGATGTAACCTTATTCAAAATAAGTATTGCACTGTTCAATGCGTATCCCCATAAGGAAATTGGTAGCTCAGTGCGACTCATCATTGACCTTACCATGTCCAACAAAGTTCGATTTCTCCGTTCAGACACACCGTTCAATGCGGTGTTCCGGGAGAAGTCCACTGTGAAAGAATACCATACTCTTTCAAGTAATCGAGAAACTCATTGTTCAAGTATTTTCCATCATGGTCCGATCGCGATGTTTTTAATACTTTTGCCAGTCTATTTTCTACTTCGTATCGAAACTCTTTGAATTTCTTAAAAGTTTCCGACTTGTGTGTCATAAGATACACATAACCATAACGCGATGCAACATCGATAAAGGTTACGAAGTATTCATATCCACCTCTAGCCTAGCTAGACATGGGCCCACATACGTCATCATGAACGAGGGCTAACAGCTCGGTGGCACGTACACATTTACCGCTAAAAGGCGTTTTAGGCACTTTGCCTAATAAACAAGATTCACAGACGTCATATGAACTAGGATCAAATCCGTCCAAGTATCCATTCTTCGAAAGTGTGGATATACGAGTTTTGTTAATGTGTCCCAGACAACAATGCCACAGATTAGAGGTGTGCATTAATCGGTTTTAACTGATTAACCGAACCGTTCCGACGAATTTTTTTTAACGGTTCGGTTATTGTGATTAAATCGGTTTTTGCGGTTAAAATTATTAACTTTTTCGATTATTCGGTTCGGTTACGGTTATGAGATTCGTATAACCGAACCGACCGATTAACCGAAATATATACATGCTTCAAAACCTAAATAAGTAAATAACAAAATTTAATAGACCGATTGTTAGATAAATTGTTAAAACCAAAAAATATTAAATTATTGGCTATTAAGAAACCCAAAAATTCATAATATTGGTTAAATATTAAATTTGATGAATATGAATTTATATTTGTGTTAAATTGCTTTGTTGAATGTTGAGTTGATGAATTTATATTTGTTAGACTGGTTAATAACCGAATTAACCAAAATCGACTGAAATATAATGGTTAAATTGGTTAATGGTTATGTGTCATAATATGGTTAACTCGGTTACACATTTACTTAACCGAAAAATTTCGATTCGGTTAAAAAATTAAGGATTAACCGACCGAACCGACCGATGCACACCCCTACCACAGATAAGTTTCATCTGATTTATTCAGTTTTAGCCTTTTGTTTGTCATATTATATGTTTGAGATTCACTTATATTCAAAATATAAAGACTATTATTAACATCTGTTGTACATATCAAAATATTATCTTTATATACAAAACACCCAGTGTTCCAGAATACAGAGGTATTCCCGCAATAGGTTAAACAAAATGCAGAGATGATGTTCATAGTCAAACTAGGTACGAAATAACAGTCACCTAATGTAATTACATGCCCCAAGGGCAGATATAAAACATAGGTACCAACTGCCAAAACAACGACTCTCGTCCCATTTTCGACTCGTGGGTCGATCTTATCTGAAGCCAGAATCCTGCTAATCTGCAGATCCTGCACACCAGTACATATGTGAGTACCACATCCAAAATCAAAAATCCAATTTTTAAAACCAGTAGTGGACATGTTTATAACAAACATACCTGAAGTCGAAGACTTGTCCGTCTTCACTTCCTTCAACTCCGCCTTGTACTCACGGCAGTCACGCTTCCAGTGACCCTGTTTGCCACAATGTAGGCAGACTTCTTGGGATATGTCCTTAGTCTTCCCATAAGGCTTTGATGATTTAGCCTTGCCATTTTTCTTCCTTTTCCTCACACCCCCAGAAGCCTTCGGCCAAGCCTTGCCCATTTGGGATGTCGAAGTAAGGTGCGCATCACGCTTCTTACCCTTCAGAAGCTCTGGATCTACTTCTTTCAACATCGCCATTAACTCTCCAAGAGTCTTTTCTTGGTTCATCATATTGTAGTTCTTGACGAACCCGCCCCAACACTCGGGCAGAGACGGTAAGATCAAATCTATGGAAGTCTCGGCCTCGAAGGTTATGCCCAGCTGACCTAGCTGTTCGATGTCAGCAATCATCTGCGACACATAGTGCTCGATAGATGTACCCTCTGACATATGTGAGCGAAAGAGTTTCTTTCGCAACCCATGCTTCTGAGATCTAAGATTAGACTTGTGAAGATCCTTCAATTTCAACATCATACTATAAAGATCCAATCCTTTATTCTGAAGAAGAAATTGAGGAGTCATTGCGGCAAGCATTACGGATTGAACGCTAAAGTTATCATCACGATGAGTCTTCCAAAACTCATGCTCTACTGTTTGCTCAACTCCGGGCTCAGGCCCGAGAGGTTTCTTTATGACATAGAGTAACTTCTCGGCTCCCATGACTATCCTGAGATTCATCTCCCAATCTAGAAAATTGGAGCCGTTAAAGACATTATCGCCCATGATGATGTCACTAACGCTAATCTTTCCAGCCATCTCGATTGCAATAGTCCAACTATTCAATCAATGATATTGGGTATACTCAAAATGTAATGGTTACTATAGTCCAACTATATAACCAACTACAAGTGGAGTAGTGTCTTGTATAGTCTAACTGTTCAAAGAAAGCAATATTAAATATTAGTCCAACTAATATATTTATAACGACGATAAATAAAATAAAAGAGCGCATTTTGGCAAGTATTTAATCGAAAATACAAATTTAATACTAGCCTCTCACTAACTTTCGGTGGGCCTCTAACCCTCTGTTTAGTACTCGGGAAACCTAGTTTCCTAGTGCGCTAGGATCCCGTTAAATAACACACAACCTTGACTTTGGCCAACAAGCTGTATGAAACTTAACTAGGTAGATCTCTAAGATCAATTGGATCCCATCCAATTTCTAGATCCGGTAGGTGGACCTCCAAGTCCAAAATATATTTCCAATATATATTTCCTAACATTTTCCTCTGAATCAACTAAGCCTTGACTTTGGCTCAACAAGCTTAATGATTCCAGTTAACCGTGACCCATTGATAGTGGGAAAGCTTCGTAATCCACGTCTATGTACAAAAGTGACCTTGACTTTGGCCAACAAATCACAACTGCCCAAGACATGCGATATGTAACAAAGCTTTCGTGGTTCAAACACATCCGCGATGGACAATGATCTTGACTTTGTTCAACAAACCAATGCCAATCTTGGATCTTGAAAAAGAACCACTCAATGGAAGGAAAATGCTTAATATTTAATGAGGGTTTTTCGTGTAAATTGGCAACCAATTTATTATCTTTGATTAGTGTAGGCATTGCATTTTAGCATGTGAAACCCGATGATGAGTCTCAGTTGGAGGCACTACCTTTTTAGCTAAGAATATTGCGGGAAACGGAGGTCGGAAGGGGAAATTCGAAATAAGTACGTCATCAAGTCCATTTCACAAGCTCACTGTCTTCATTAGTGCTGCGTTCGTTACTTCGTTCGAACGTCAGGCAGATTGCGGACGTTCGTGTAGCGTTCGAATTGGCGTTCGAACGGCGTCGGTGTTTCTGGTTTTGCTGCTACCTCGCACCCCAGCCCAATTAGCTCCCCAAAGCCCATAAAACACATCCCAATTTAATTAAATTAAACATTAAATATTAAATAAAATATTTAAACCATTTACCAATTAAATAAAACACAAAATATAATCATACCTAATGAAGATAAATCAAATATATTAACTTCTTAACTAAACAAATCACATACTAAATTAAAAAGATGTCATGCCTAATTAAAATCAATCATAACCAATTAAATATTTTGACTTCCTAATCTAACCAAGATTTGTCCCCCTTCAATCCTTGACTTTCCTTGCTCAACACCAAATCAAATCCTTCTTTTAATGCACCAAATCCCTTCCTTGTGAGACAAGGTGAAGCCCTATCCTTTATCTATATAAACCACACCTCTCCAAGCCATCCCACTCCTAGTTCACGCCCATCAAAAACAAAAAGAAGAAAAGAATTTCCAACCCCTAGCTCATACACATAATAACAAACAACTCTTTTCACACCTCCTCCAACCACCAAAAAACAACTCCTAATCACCACCGAAAATAGCAACCCTCTAAGCCTCCACACATCACCGAAAAATATACCCCCAACGACAGCCCAAACACGCCCCAAACATCCAATAAAGTACCCCCGAATAGCAGCCCCCTTCCCACCAAAACTGACCCAAACCAGTCCCTAAATCACGCCTAAAACAGCAGTAATTTAACCCCTATACAGCAGCAAAATACACTTAAAACATTGCCTAAAAATCTTAAAAACAGTAACATAAAGAGACTGCATTCATAATCCTTAAAATAATCACACACAACTGCACTAAGAACCCACACAAACTTGGAACAGTTCATTGAAACGTCAAAACAGGTGGCCTGAGCAGTGAGCAGCAAAACAAAGGCTGAACAGGAGCAGAACGGAGTTCGAACCGCAAGCAAAACAGCAAAGCAGTGAGCTAGGACGTTAAACCAGTGAACCGGAGAAGTTGAGGAGCTGTACCCTTCCGACGTCCGTGAAACGCAAGCCTGAAAGTTGGCAAAAAGGTTAGACCTGAGGGTATCTTTCACACTCGTTTTTTTTTGTATTATTTATTAAATATTACTTGCATGATTGTCATGTTGAAATGCATGTTGTGGCCCTTGAGTAGATAAATATGCATGAATTATGAGATGTAGTATGTTGTGGCTGTGGAATACAATGAGAGACGTGTCAACTCTCGCGGTATATCGGATGGAAACCCGGACATAAATTTCATAGCCAATTCCGAATGGACGGTAATATGATCTGTACTTGGGACACAACTCCACGTACCGCTTGAGTAAACGACACCCTCTTTTGTTTTGTGTTGCTTTTGTTTATTTTTCGTCACTTGAATTCTGTATGTTGTTTATTTATGCATGATTCAATCGAGCGCATGGGCTTAGTAAGTGGAATGAAAGATCCCTTATGGGGAGGGGTTAAAGCCATTTACCGCGCCGGTTGATGTGTGTTCGGTTGGATGCAAAATACGTTCAATCGGGCATACTTAGTTTGATATTATTGTCTTTATCTTTTTATGCATGGTTCAATCAAATGCATGAGATTAGTAAGTGGAATGAAAGATCCCTTATGGGGAGGGGTTAAAACCCTTTACCACGATACTTTGCCGCGCCGGTTGATGTGTGTTCGGATTGGATGTAAGATGTGTTCAATCGGGCATACTTGGTTTTGATATGATTGGCTCTATTTTTGTATGTATGATGCGATCGAGCGCATGGGCTTAGTTAGTTAGTCCAAAGGTCCTCTATTTGAGAGACGAAGAGCGTAAAAGGCCACCTTTGTGACACTACTTCGCCGCGCTGGACGAAGTGTGTTTGGGTTGAATGTACGTTCAATTGGGCATACGAAGTCCTACACTTTTATTGTCTTTATTTCATGTGTTGTGATGTGACGCGCATGGGCTTAGTATGTTGGTCTAAAGGTCCTCTCTTTGAGAGACCAAGAGCCCCAAAAGGCCACTTTTACGGCAGTACTTCGCCACGCCCCTTTATTTTGTTGTTTATGTATTGCGTCCCATTTCATGCATCAGGTCTGTTCCCGTTCGAACGCGTTTACGAACGCAACTCGAATGCGCATGTATTTTGCCTTATCATGCATCAGGTCTCATTTCCGTTCGAACGCGTTCACGAACGCCATACGAACATGAGCATTCTGTTTCATTTCCGTTCGAACGCGTTAACAAACGTCATACGAACGTGAGCATTCTGTTTCATTTCCGTTCGAACGCGTTATCAAACGCCATACGAACGCGAACCTTCTGTTTACCGTTCGAATGCGTTTACGAACGCTACACGAACGCGAACACACTGAACTGAGACATATTCATCACATGCCATGTATAATTGTTTCTTAGGTGATTTTTTTTATGGAACCACACATAGTCATTCTTATCTTTGTGCACATAATAATGAAAATCATGTTTATTCCATTAGTTGTGTCATTTGCCTTAGTCTTGATTTAACGCATTACGATTCATATACCTATGCCATGATGACTTGGGAGTATTATTTCTTGTGATATATCGGATGGAAACCCAGACATAAATTCCGTAGCCGATTCCGAATGGACGGTAATGCGGTCTGTACTTGGGATATAATTCCACGTATCACTTGGAAAGTGCTCACATGTATGCTTGTGCGGTTATTATGTATGCTTGTGTTTTTCATGAAGATGATATGCTGAATGAAGTTGTGTGTTCGTTGTTACTTTGAGGTATTTTCAGGCATGTGTTCTTAGATGTGAGATATATGTGAAATGTATGTATAAGTTTTATTTTGTACCCGTGAATTTAGAAGCATGATACTCTTGGAAATAAGTGCTACTTAAGCCTGATTAAATTATTACATAAATCCTATCATTACAAGTGGCATAAGTAAGAGACCATTCTGAACCCAATGGTTTAAGGTCTTCCCTTGCGAGGGGTGAGTGCGGCCTTAAATCTCATTTTCCCGGTTCACACCGGGTGGCGACTCCATTATTCTCCGGTTTAGTCCCCTGTGGCTACTCCGTACTCCCGACCGGGCCGCGAGCCCGGGACAGCATGCGTCGCCCAGTTCCTGTGTTCCCACAATTAGGTCTCATCATAAACCCTTAAACATGCATTCTAAAAGCATAGCAAATAAAATTAATAATGATATGTGGATGAATATATAACAATTTGTTCCTAGAACAAATCTCTCAATTTCCTTTCTCCCGCTAGCACTTTACATACTTCTACCCAATTACATAATACATTAGAGAAACCTCATTTGAATTGAGGGGAATTGGTGAGAAGAGAAATACAAAGAGATAAGGAGGTGAAATGCTGGACACGCAGGTCCAATTTAAATAAATTCCAAATTTTCAACAATTTCCAAAATTGCCCCCACCCAACTAATATCCATCTGATATACATTATTCATATAAATACATCTAAGTATTCACACAAAGCATGATGTCAATCAATCTAATCCAATTAATTAATCTTTGATTAATGACCATCCAATGTTCATACAACGATTTGATTTGCGAGAGTGCAACTCGTTTAAGAATAAATACTCAAAGTACGTATTCTTGAATTATATCGAACTACAATTTCAAATCCAATTTAAATTGTATTCAGTACTAATTCATATTTAATTACAAATTAAATAATTATACTTATAATAGTGCCTTTTAGACTTGGATTCCAAATCCAATCTAAATGGGTCTCAAAGGCCCAATTAGCATCCAATACTATTCAATTAAAGTCCAATGGGCTTTCAATTAATTCTTTAGGCATGAGCTTTGGCCATAATGGATCAAACCCAAAATGCCAAGGCCCAAATGGGAATCACCCTATGCCAAAAAATCAATTTTGGCCCATTAGGCCCAATTAAATTATTTAAAGGCCCAAAAGTCATATTTGGACTTTATGGAAATGGTTTTAGGCCCAATTGGATCCAACCCAATTGTCCAAAACCGAACTTGGCTCAACCAAGACCATTAGCCTAAATACAACTAATAAAATTAACATATTATTCCAAATTACATATTAATCTAATTAAAGTTTAATTAACACAATTAATCAATTAATCTAATGTTTCCAAAACACTAATTAATCCAATTAATCATGCTCAATTATCCAATTCATGTCCAACACAAATTGAAGCAAAATCAACTTATTCCAACATGCTACATCCCACGGCAATAACATGAAACAACATTCAATTTTGATTTCAATCCAATTAAACCAACCATTAACATTCATTTCATGCTTTAAACTCATCCAATGGTCTAATTTCAAAAAATCACCATGAGAGGTACTAAGGTTCAATTCGGTCATGGTAGTGAATTTTGGGAAAATTAATCTAATCAATTTTTAACAAATCCAATGATGCACAAATCCAATTCATCATCATCCAAACACAACCATACAACCAATTTAGAATTTTCACACTCCAAGCATAAAATCCACAAATTAAAGTTTAGATACTTAGAATTTAAAATCATGATTAGATATGGTTCTGATACCATTTTTAGTGTCCTACACATGCCACGGGATCTCTAAACGTGATTCTAAGTGTGAATAATCAAAAACAAGTTTGCGGAATAAACTTACATTGATCGGTTTGGATGATGGATTTCAAATCTTTATTTGAATTTGTTGGAAGCTCCAAGCTTTCTTTTGAATTCTAAACTCAAGGGTGAGTTTCCCTATCACCTTCACTTGACTCTCTATGTGCTAGCAATGTTGAAATTTTGCAACAAAATTTCTAATGAGGAAGATGAAGCTCACGGCCACGGTGATGGAAGAGAGATATATATTTTTTCACTTTCCAAAAGTTGATGTGTGATAAAAAATAAAGCTTGTTCAAGAAGCTTTACTTGTGTGAAAGATTGAATTAAATGCAACCAACAACTTCCATCACACATGTGACATGTTGATGTAAGTTAGTGGGTCCCACCACTTTGAATTCAAAATTCAAGTTGGCTTGCACTACACATTTTGGGCCCCGGGTTCATTTTATCTGATTAAACGAATTTTCCGTCGCGACGTAATTAAATCCAATTTAATTAAATAATAATGTCTAGCAAAATTATTACGAAAGTCGCTTGCGAATTAATTCCAAATTAATTCGTTCGCTTGCATTAAAATCCAATTTTAATTTTGTATTGAAATCCAATTTCAATTAATATATCCAATATATTATTTTAGCCCAATTAAATAAATTAAATAGTAAAATCCAAATTAACTATTAAATTTACTTTGCCGATTAATTCCAAATTAATCGCGCTCTCTCTTCTAGACGAATTTAATCCCAGATAAATTCTTACCTCAATTAATCCCAGATTAATTCTTTCTCTCATAATTAATCTCAGATTAATTCTTGTCGTAATTAATCCTAGACTAATTTTTCTCTCTCATAATTAATCACAGATTAATTCTGTTCGAGTCAAATGTCATCGATGAGTCACTGGGAAGCGACCCAAGAGATCCCGGGATATCTTGGCAGTAAATACAATTGTCGGACTACCCGACACGTGCGTACCGCGTACCACATTCTCACCGATTTACTAGACATGGTTGGCTTCTAGCAAAGCACTGTGCCTACCCAATTCTCCAAAAATATTCAACATGGAATATATAATATGTATCAGGCATAGTATACTACGTATTGCGTATTACGATCCAGTATCGGATGTCATTTGCTAGGCCTAGGGCTGAAATTGTGTCTGCCCCGTACGAAGCATATATCGGATCACTAGCAATTAGTCTCTGTAATCAGATAATCATGACCTAGTCATACTATCCCGATAGCTGCAGCATTTAAGAGTACTAGTTTTGTATCTCTGCGTGATCATTGTCTCCAAATGACTGAAGTGATACTTTCATCTTGACATCACACCCAATACACTACGATTCTCAATATACCCAGAAGAGGCGTACACAAAACCTGTTAAAGCTCTGGACGACCAAAACCAAAGTATACTGATTGTCGCAAGTATTAGCGATGTAAGTCTCAGGTTAAGACCACATACACCTACCCTGATTCGGATTCCCATAGACACATAGTCATATTATCAATGGGACTTCGAGGGGTCTATCCAGAGCGAAGCTGTTCCCGGTCTAACGGCAAACAGAACCTCATATCACACTTGCATAAGTATCTAATACTTAAATATATGAGAACTATGCCATTAAGCTTCCATAATGCGCACAGGTGTAATACTGGCCTATTCCATTTTATCGATGTTATGTCTCGATAATACTACGACTGTGGATATTTAATGATTAAACCTTTCGTGGATTAATATTATCTTATATCTTATTAATCTGGTACTAATCATATGGACTTTTATCATTTATATATCCAAGTAATCCAATTACAAAATGATAAAAGAGCAATTTCCTTTGTCACATAGTTAATTTGTACAAAAATATCATGTCTTTTACAAATAGTGATGCTATGGGTCATAATTGTCTAACAGTCAGGTGGCAGGTTTGCTTTCGGCGAAGACAGTCTCGTGGTAGAGAGCCCATCAATCATCCGAAAATCACGTGGATGACATCAAGAAAGCATGTGAATAGTGTTGTAATTCTCCTAATATATAAAAAGAAGTTAGTTTCATTTGTAAATGATAACGAAATTTGTAACAAAAGAATGAGCAATACTTGTAAAGAAGCACAAAGAAAGCAAACGGCTCGGTTTCTTCTTAGACCTTCCAGAACAGGTCGGTCGAGCTCGGTTTGGTAATAAAAAGCAACTCTCCACTTTGTGCCCGTAGACGTAGGCTGGAATTGCTCCGGCGAACCACGTTAAACTCTCTTTGTCGTTTGTGGTTGTTTTGCCTTTTGCTACATTTGCTTTTGGTCTCTCATAACCAAACAAATTCAAGGTTGAAGGAGGATTATCTCGGGAGAGTTATCTCGAAACTGCCTCTGAGACGAAAATCATTCGTCAACACTACCAAAATAACCGATGAGATGAGTCTTCGGTGAACTCACGGGAGGGAGAAAGGTAGAGCATCATTTTCCGACAATTCTCAATTAGATTAGAGGAATAAGCAGTAGAACAAAAACTGAAAAACACACAAAACAAAAAGTAGAATCAGAAGAAAAATGTAAAGAAAAATGGAAGGTGAAAATACGCTAAAAGTTCTGATCTTATGCACCTATGGGAAGACGGAAGAAATAGATGTAATGTACAGAATTATAAAACAACTTTATCCAAGGTAAGTATAGGGAAAAGTTTATATGACTAAGTCCATACATCCTAAGTCTAATCAATTGTCATGAAAATCAATGCAATAATAAAGCGCGGAAAGTAAACAAACATCCAACAAAATCAACACCAATACTCATTGTTGTGATATTTTATATCGTACCGCAAGTGTACGGTGTCAAGTTTTAGTATAAATGAGTTTAGAGTGTCGAACCCACATGGATTTTGTTAAACTCGCACTAAATACTACAATTGATAATCCCAACTTTATTTAGAAAACAAATAATAAAGATTTAAATAAATAAATAAATATAAAAATAATTATATATGAGGGACTAATACGATAGAGATTCTAAATCCTGATTTCACCTAGCTGTCGTCTATGTATTCATCATGCCAATTAATCCATGTTCAGTTAAATTGTTTATAAGTCAAGACTCTGAAATTATCCACTCCCTCTCTCGAGCATCAGTGAAAATATCATCAACTACAGACTTCGATATCTCTATAAAAATCCAGTAGTTAATAACGCATTACGCTTTGTGATTCTATATTAACGACTTCAAAGGAATTTATATATTCTCTCGAACTCTATAAAACTCCTAGGTTATATCCTCTAGATCTATTCAAAATCCACTCTCTCGAGTGATATATTCTAAACATGCATCATCTCAAATTGTGGCCAGCAATTAAGAAGCATTAAACTTAAAATAATATAAATAACTCAATAAAACTTCATAATAAAATCGATAATTAAAATAAAGGTTCAAGCATCAGTTACATCATTCTCCATAATTAAGGAGTTAATTCATGACTAAAGATAAAAACAATGAAAATAAAGTCATGAATCTAATGGAAATCATTAGAGTTCTAAGAAATAAACAAAAAGATAAAACATGAATTGAATCTATTCCTCTTCGGACGTCACCATCTTCGTCTCCTCTTGTTGCTCTTCAATCATCCTCCTTGGATCTATAAAAATATGTATTTTGGTGTTTTGTGCTGTGTATTAGCCTCCTCTTAAGTCTTGGACGAACTAATGTATTTATAATAGAGCCTTGGTGTCATTGGGTATCTTAAAAAACCCTAAAAATCACTTTCTGGAATGCGTGTCAGGTACGTATGTATGTACGCAGCGCCTGGGCTTGGGCGCCGCGGCGCCAAAGTCTCGGCCTAGGCTTAGGAGCTGCGGCGCCAATCTCTCGGGAATTTGTATGACGCATGATCTACTCGCTGGCGCTGTGGCGCCGGTGTTGAATTCTTCACTGGTTCCTGCGTTTTGTTTCATGTTGCTCCCATGCGCGTCCGATGTTTCTGAAAGTTCCCAAAACACTCTTATTTACTCTATTATTGATGTTTTAATTTTTCCTACAAATAAGACATGAAAGAATCTAAAAATACATTAAATGACACGAAACATAACAAAATAGTAAGATAATAATGTCATAATAAGTGGGTATAAACCGCACTTATCAAATTGACGGAGTGAAAAACTATTGAAATGGAAAAACTACTCCGAGTATAGGCTACCATCTAAATCCACTATATAGAGAAAACTTATAGTGATAGTTAGATGACTATGGCAACAACTTTCGACTCAAATACCTCTACTCCAATTTCAGGGGCGATTCCATGTTGGACCCCCAAACAAATTTCCAAATTAATTTTAAAAAATATATTTTATATCAAATCCCTAAATTTTTGTTCCCACTTTTCCCTAATTCTGAAACTTGTTAATTTAAAAAGGTGGTATACAATTTCAAGTCATCGTTTTCACAAACTACTTCATCTTACCACACGATTCAATGCAAGAGTAGTTGAGTCACAACCAGGGACCGAACCCAAGGACGAATCCCAGTTGTTATTTTTGCACAGAACCTGCTCGATAAAAGTCTTAACAGACAGAAGATTACCATCCAGAAGGACCAGAACAGTTGATGGTGAAGATCTTTCAATTTCACTAATAAGATGAATTTTTCTTGAATGCATTTAACATGATCTCTGTTTGAAATTAAAACTGAACCAACTATTTTTTTTTCTGCCTATGAACTTTGTTCTAATTATAACATAGTCAATTTTTTTAATTAATTTTGTTGATTCCTTTAGGTTTTTTCAATAGAATTTTTTTTTACAAGAAACTGAATTATTCTTTTGTTTATTTGATATAGTTATGGAGAAATATTTTAAAAGAAAATCAATATTACAACCTTCTCCAAAGAAAACTAAGTATTATTCAAGCGAAGTTAAATTAAGACCTCGAATCTCTTATTATAGTCATAATATCTGAGATGAAGTCCGAAGAGCGTACTTACAAAAGGGTCATGTTCAACCTAAAAATCACAATTTTAAATTATCAAATTTTGGAAATCAAAAACGGCTGTTTGTCTCAACTTGGTTTGAAAAATTTGGATCTTGGTTGGAATATAGCATAGAACAAGATGTTGTATTTTATCTTTTTTGTTATCTTTTTAAAGAAAAGAATGGTAAACAAAGTGGTGGTGATATATTTTTTGGTAAAGGATTTAAGAATTGGAAGAAGAAAGAAAAATTTATTGAACATGAGGGAGATATCAATAGTGCTCACAACAAAGTTAGACAAGACTGTGAAGCGTTGATGAATCAGAAGCAACATATTGAAATAGCTTTCTCAAGACATTCAGTATTTTGGAATTGGAGCTTACTGTCAAGAGGGCACACACTGATACACAATTATAAATGTATTGAATGCAAATATATCAATGAAGTTCAAAATTTTAGTACTTATTTTTTGTTGAACTTTTTTAACTTAGCCCCTCATGTGTTGAATTTATGGCTCCGCCTACAATAACTTAAGGAACTCCCTAAGCATGTGCCAAATAGGGATGGCAATTTCCGGATCCAGATCCAGGTCCAAGTCCGTACGGACCCGGATCCGAATCCGCAAACTCTTCAAGGGACCGGGTCTGGATGTGGACCCGGTAAAACACGTCCGGACTCGGGTCTACCCGGAATGGACCCGGGTCCTGGATCCGGACCCGGGATCCGCAACTCCACCACTTTTTTTTTCTCTTTTCTTTTTTTAACCTTCATCTTTTCCAATGGTGAACTCAAAATGTATTGTTGTTGACAAGTTTATCACATTTTTTTTTCATATTTTGGCTGCACTTCAAAAACAAAAATGTGAAACAGAAGGTAGTATGTTTTCGTTTAGATGAGCTAATAATGTGAATGCATAGAGAGGGCGGTGTCAAATATTCAGCTAAGTTAATTTGTTTTTGTTTGTTTGTTTTTTTTTTTTTTTCCGGCTCCCGGGTACCCGAGTCCGGAACTACCCGGACCTGCATCCGAACTCGGTAACATGCGGGTCTTCAAAAAACAGACCCGGATCCGCAATTTTTTTTTGCGGATCCGGGTCTAACCGGACCCGGGTCGTCCAGGTCCATGCGGACCCGGGCCGGGTCCGGGTCTGCTTGCCATGCCTAGTGCCAAGCAGCATTCTTCAGAATCTCTTAAGTCTTTAAGTGAATCAAACCAGCGAACTCGCGATGCCGGAACTCCAACTAACATGTGATTAATGGAGTATTTAAGGTGATTTCTCAATAAGGTGGAACAATGAATATGATGACTCTGTATTTTGTGTTTCCAGCATCGGCCAAGGCTTTATTTACATAGGTAGGGTTTTCCAAGCCATAAAAAGCCTTCAAAAAGCGTCAAAAATAGGCCAAATATGCATGAGCATTTGAACTCCTGTCAAACGCCTCTCAAGCGCGAAGCCTCTGGGAAGTTTCGTTCAAACGCCCGTCAAACGCGAATCTTCTGGAAAGTGTCATTCGAATACCTAACGAATGTGACACAAATGAATTTTGTTCGAACTTCCGAACGAACCCAACTTAAATGTGAACTCTAATATCTTCATCCAATTTATTCTAAATGCTTGTCCAATTACTGCAAGACCTTGAAGACTCATTACAACTCAATTGAACTTGATTTGGTATAGAATTTTCCAACTCACTGACCCAACAGAAGGGAAAAGACTGAGAAGAAGGGAAAAAAGAAATAAAAGGAAAGGGAGAGAGAAAAATAAGAAGACTTCAGGAGAAGAGGGAAAATAGAATGATAAAGGAAGGAAATGGGGAAAGAGGAGTAGTGGTTTTTGATGATCGGTCGCGGACACATTAGACAACATAATCAGTGGCAGCTTTCAGTAGTCTTTTAGAGTTTTCTCATTGAGGTGACTCGATAATCCAATACGAGTATCCTGTTTAATTTACTTAATATTTATCCATTCTTGTTGCCATTTTTATGATATATTTCTTTTAAGTGTATATTTTTATAAACTAAATCATCAACCTAGACCATTTATACTAAGGCTCGTCAACGAATTCGCCTGAAGCAGTCATTGTGCCATACTTCCAATATGCAATTTAAGGCTGCCAATTGTACACAACAGTCCTTTCTTCAAGTACAAAACACAATGAATTGTCATGAGATTTAACAAAAAATTTCCTTGTCACTCCAGATATTTTTAGACCAAAAAAATTCATAATAGCATTTTTATCTCCCGCATCACTTCCGCAATTAAAAATGATAAACATATTTAAATTTTTATTTGAAATTTCTGTATTTCTCTGACAATAATAATATTGAGATACTGTAGCTCACTATGACTACCGTAAAAAGGATAAAGAAATTTTAAATAAAAATTTAGGTACATCTTATGGGGGCGGCAGACAACTTTTCCTTTTCTTTTTTAACTTTCTACCCATCACTTCTTTTTCTTTTAATCTTTCTTCCTCTTTCACCATTTTCACCATTCCCCTTATTTTGTGAAATTTTTTGCAGCGTCCATTCTAAGCTACAGAATAGGGGATTTCTTCTCTTATCCCCATTCATCACCTCACCCTTTTCATTGTCTTCACTTTTGCTTCTACTGCTTCATCTACTCTCTCTTATATTTTTTCTCTACACTCTCTCACCCTCTGGTTTCTGACCATCTATGGTCTTTTTTATTTTTTATTTTTTATGCTTTGTTTTGCTACTTGTTCTTAGATCTGAGTTTCTTAATTAAAAATTTCTTCCCCCTTTTCCATATTTTTTTCTGGTCATGTCAGTTGAGTTTCCCATTTATTTCCTATTTTAGCCGGGACCCATCATTAATAGCTGGAAATCAAAGCCTAAATCCTCTTTATGAGACTCTTATTAACAAGTCTTTTCATCAAAATTCTTGCTCCTTGAACAATTTGCAGTATTTTATTCCAAAATAAAAATAAAAAATCTCATGCTCTATCTAACATGAATAATGTGAATGAAACTCAAAATTAAACTACATCAACCATTCTTGTCAAAATTAAAACCAATTTTCCACTGAGGCAATCACATCATATAATATTTTTGGAGTTGTTTTACTCATTTGCCATTAAGGTCTCCTGCAGTTCCAAAACAAGAGCGTCAAGAAATAGCTATTGCTCATGTTGGCAGGCATTTTGTGCAAGTTTTCTTACACTCTCATTGCTCTGTATCACCCATCTCAATGTGGTGGTGGGAACATCCATCGTACAAAGCTAAAGAATGAGACATTCGTTATAGGATTCGTAATCAATTATGGTACGAAATATTGGTATATCACCAATTGCGCCAATAGGAGACTTTGGAGGCAACATAGATTAAAATTTAGGTTTTTATATTTTTAAGTGTAACTTTTTATGTTGTTATTTGTACTATTTTTTAAATATATATTATTCTAATATACATGAGAATATTTTTATAATACATAAGTGGTGTTAAATAAATTTAAAAAAATCACAAAAATTAAATAAATAAATAAACACAAATCAAATAACAATAAATATGAAATTTGTAATATTTATTAAACAAATAAAAAGGAATATATATATAAAGAGCAAAAAATTATAAAATTATAAAATAAAAAATTTAATTAATAAAATAAAATAAGTATATATGTTATATATATATATATATATTGGGATATATTTGGTTTATTGGGGAATGAAATTTTTGACAAAGGGAGATGATATTTTCTGTAATTATTTCGGATTCCGTATTCACCAACAATAGCATATGTGGGACATTCAGGCCAGTCCGTAAAATCTTCCAACTCTTTCACTAGATTTTGGGTGTGAATACGACTTTCAGATCTAAACAGTTTTATGGGAAATGCAATATATGATTTTATGTTATTAAGTTTTGTCCTAACTAAGCTCGAGTATTAGGTTATCCTAAGTTTGTAATCGAGCCGAAATGACCACATATTTACATACTTGTGGTGTTTTATTAATGAAAACTTGTTTTATTAATGAAAACTTTCATTATCTTTCACAAAAAAAAAAAAAAGTACAAAACACCAAGAAAAAATTGTTATAAAGAATACATTTTAGAGTAGGTTTTGTCAACATATAAGATAAGTTCAGAAGGTGGAAGTAAGACACCGTTTGATAAATAATATTGATTGAAATTATAAATTATAGGTAAATAGTATTGATTGAGAGTATAAATTATAAGTATTAGATTAAGAATATATGCTAGATTATAAGCTTATCAAATAGATAAATTTTATATTAAACAGTAGATAAGTGTATATATGACATTACAAGATTGTTTGCTTCATCAAATATACACACTCAAATCCTGCACTTTTTATAATACGATTTTTAAGTAATACAAAAATATTATATGATGCTATTGCCTCAGTGGAAAATTGGTTTTAATTTTGACAAGAATGGTTGATGTAGTTTAATTTTGAGTTTCATTCACATTATTCATGTTAGATAGAGCATGAGAATTTTTATTTTTATTTTGGAATAAAATACTGCAAATTGTTCAAGGAGCAAGAATTTTGATGAAAAGACTTGTTAATAAGAGTCTCATAAAGAGGATTTAGGCTTTGATTTCCAGCTATTAATGCTGGGTCCTGGCTAATATAGGAAATGAATGGGAAACTCAACTTACATGACCAGAACAAAATAATGGAAAGGGGGAAATAATTTATAAGAAAAGCCTGTGACAGGAGAAAATGTCAAGTGGTTATAAAAAAGATAAATGGGAAGAATTGATAAAGAAACATGCCTTTAACTTTGATAAACTGCACCCACTTGCATTGGAATGGTCCATTTCAGTCCACTGTCACCAAACATTTTATGATCAAGATTCAAACGTCCTGATGGCTACAATATACCAACAACCAGCTGTAATTTATTAATTTATGGAATTTTTTTTTAAATATTAGAAATTCTGTCGTTATATTATTCGATCCGGACTTAAGCGGAGGAGGTATAATCTTCGTCTGTCTCATGCTCTTACAAAAAATACACTCCTAGAATTGAACCCAATACCTGATAACCAAATCTTAAGCATTTTACTATCAAATACACTCTTTGGGAACTAATTTATCCAACTTGCTAAACTTGATCAAATGGATTGTTATTAGTTGACTGGAAAAAAAAAAGAGTAAGACTTATTGAAATGTAATATTTTATTATTATTTCAAGATTTTATTATTATTTTTAAATAATAGAGCATGTGAATTCATATGAATCTCACAATAATTTTTGTATGGAATTCAAATGAGACCACTTATTCCGCCAAATCTCACAATATTTTTTTTAATAGAGAAAGCATTAAACCCACATGATCCATATGAGATCACATGTCCATATAAGACCATCTATTCCGCCAAATGATAGCTGATGGGCTGGTGCACCAAGCGCACCCTAATCTCTCCTCAAAGTAACTATGTAAACTCGGGTGGTGGCCATTGTTTTGTTGAACTTGAATCAATTACTGATGAGAAATTCTTCAATAGGCGTCATATCATGTTGCCTTGCAAAGTGATTAGCGTGTAACTAAAGATATTTTTTACGAAAGCTTCAAAAATTAGGTAAGTCAAACCCTATATTTATTGTGTGAATCTGTGATTTTAATTAAGCACACAAAAATGCTGAAAATTATAAATAGGACATCAGAAAAATTGCCCTGGTAAGTTGTATTCATGTTACATGTTTGTGTTGACATTCTTGTCAGAACGTATTTTGTTAACAGCAGTGAGAATACAAATCAGCAGAACAAATGCAAGAGGCCTCAAAGGATGAGGGTTAAGCCTAGAAGATTTGATGATTGTGTGTAAATACAGTTAGTTGATGATTGTTACAGAATTAGTTACTTTTGTTATGAGGCACGTGATTGGTTGTTACAGCTGTTACAGTACAAGTGCCAATTCACAAATGTTGACTATAAATTTGTAACCGTTTGGCTATGAGAAATATGAAATCTTTAGCAAATTTTATCAATCTTTTTAGAAGAGTTTTAGGTTGCTCTCGAATCAACCTATCATTTGGTGCTTTCATTGAGAGACATCGCCGCGGCCATGGGAAAAAGCAACGGCAATGGAGAATCTTCATTACAGATTGTAGGGTTACAGCAACAATTGGAAGACCAAGCCCTAAAGGCTGCTGAAACGGCTGCTGCAGTTCAAGAAATGCAAGTAATGATGCGGAATTTGGCAACGCAGTTTGGAAACGGTGGTGGAGGAGCTCAATACCCACCAGTTCCAGCCAATAACGACGCGGAGGAAAGTGCAGGGACGATGAGGTTTAAGAATTTTCGCTTAGAGGTTCCAAGATTTGATGGACAAGATGTTGCAGGTTGGCTGCTTAAAATTGAACACTTCTTTGACACCTACCCAACTCCAGATGAGCAGAGGATTTCAGTGGCGGCCTATCATTGGGAAGGCGAAGCCCTATCTTGGTATGCGTGGATGAGAAAGAATGGCCAGCTGAGGTCATGGAGGGCGTTCTTAGAGGCAGTGACTACAAGGTTTCGGGATTCGGTGTTCGAGAATCATGAGGGATCTCTATTCAAATTGACTCAAACGACGACGGTCAAGAATTACATGAAGGAGTTCGAGGCATTATCTAACAAGGTGAATGGGTTATCTGCTAATTCTTTACTCAATTGTTTCATATATGGACTGAAAACTGATATAAGAATGGAGGTAATTGCCTTAAGACCTGTTAGAATCATTGAGGCCATGGACCTAGCCTTATTACATGAGGAAAAGTTAAGGGAATTGAGGACCCTTTACTAAGGGCCAAAGAATACCTATCAAAATACCCTAATGAATTCAGTCAATATACCCTCGGTTACTGAAAACAAGGGCAATAATGTTCCAGGTAGTGGATGGACTGTTAAGAGATTAACCTCTGCTGAGATGCAAGGTAGGAGAGAAAAGGGATTGTGTTATAATTGTGAAGAGAAATTTCACCCAGGGCATAAATGTAAGGCCAAGATGCTATTGATGATTGTCCCTGAAAATAATGAACAAGAAGAGGAGGATAAAGAAGGGGAAAATAGATCAACAATCTGGCATGAGAATGAGTTAAACCAACAAAAACCAGAAATCAGTTTCCATGCCCTTTCAGGTTACCCTTTTCCAAAAACTTTAAAGTTGGCTGGATCAATAAAAATGAAAGAAGTACAAATCTTGATTGACAGTGGGATGACACACAATTTTATCCAGCAAAGGGTGTTGACATACCTGGGTTTGGAGGATGTGGCTTCAAGCCCTTTTGAGGTCATGATTGGGAATGGAGAAACTTTAAGGTGTGAGAGTATGTGTCTTTCAGTGCCGATAGAGATTCAGGGTCAATTATTTTTGGTGGATTTTTTTGTATTGCCTATCCAGGGGTCAGAGTTGGTATTGGGAGTGCAGTGGTTGGAAGTTCTGGGTCCAATAGTTATGGATTACAAGAGGCTGGTAATGAGGTTCTCTTGGGAAGGAAAAACAGTTACCTTGCAGGGAAATAATAGAATTAACAAGGAATCCATATCCCTACCACAGCTTAAACGGTTGACAGCAACACAATCTATAGCGTCTTGTTGTCACTTGCAACTTATGAAGGGGGAAACTGATAGTGTAGAAGTGGATAGCAGGATACAAAGTCTACTGGAGGAGTTTGCGGAAGTGTTTGATTCACCCAAGAACCTGCCTTCTACTAGAACTTTAGATCACCACATACATCTATTGCCAGACACACAACCAGTAAATGTCAGACCTTATAGATACCCACATTTTCAGAAAGAATAAATTGAAAGACTGATTAATGAGATGTTAGACGAAGGAATTATACAGCCAAGTATCAGCCCATTTTCATCGCCTGTACTGTTGGTAAAAAAAAAATGGATCATGGAGGTTTTGTGTGGATTATAGAGCATTGAATGCAGTTACTGTCAAGGATAAATTTCCCATTCCCACTGTGGATGAGTTAATAGATGAACTACATGGGGCTACTATATTCTCCAAGCTAGACTTAAGGGCAGGCTACCACCTGATCAGAGTAGCAGCCGAAGATGTGGCAAAAACTGCTTTCAGGACTCATGAAGGTCACTATGAGTTTTTGGTAATGCCGTTTGGTTTGAGTAATGCCCCATCTACATTTCAAGCTAATATGAACATGATCTTCAAGCCTTACCTTAGGAAGTTTGTGATAGTTTTCTTTGATGACATATTGGTATATAGTCCTACTTGGGAACTGTATTTGAGTCACCTAAGAGCTACTTTAACATGTTTGTCAGCTAACTTTTTGTGGCTAAATCCAGTAAATGCTTGTTTGGTCAGAAAAAATTCAATATCTGGGACATTGGATATCTAAACAAGGATTGGAACCAGACTTCTCTAAGATAAACGATATGCTTCAATATCCTATACCTACTACTGTTAAACAGTTAAGAGCCTTTCTTGGCTTAACTAGATACTATAGGAGGTTTGTGAAAAATTATGCAGTCATAGCGGCACCACTTACTGATATGTTGAAGAGGGATTTTTTCAATTGGAATTCATGTGCAGGAGCAGCTTTTGAAACCTTGAAACAGGCTATGGCTGCTACACATGTACTGTCATTACCAGACTTCAATGAGACCTTTGTTGTGGAGACAGATGCCAGCAGTGAGGGCATTGGGGCAGTATCAGCAGCAACAACATCCTATTACTTTTTTCAGTAAAAAACTCAGTAGTAAGCTGCAGAAAGCTTCCACTTATGTCAATGAATTGGTAGCGATTGTAGAGTCTGTCAACAAATGGAGACAGTACCTGTTGGGCGGCCATTTTATTATCAGAACAGATCATAAGAGTCTAAAGGGCCTCATGGAACAGATTATTCAAACACCAGAACAACAACAATATCTCCCAAAACTTTTGGGGTTTGATTATGAAATACAATACAAAGCTGGTAAAGAAAATTTAGTGGCTGATGCAATGTCCAGAATTCCCCAGTTACTGGCCCTTACGGTTCCTGTTTTTGTCTTTCTAGATCAACTCAGAAGTGAAACCACCTCTCTGTCAGATGTTCAGCAGTTGATCACACAAATCAGTGACCACCCTGAAGAATATTATGGCTATAAGATAATCAATGGATTACTTCATTACAAGGGTAAGTTGTTTCTCAGTGCTAAATCTGACTTAAAGCAACAAATCATGTCTGAATTGCATGCTTCCTCAATTGGGGGGCACAGTGGCTTATATAAGACCATTAAAAGAGTTCAAGCTAGTTTCTTCTGGAAAGGCATGCGTAAGGACATCCAGACCTTCATTGAGGGTTGTTCTATCTGCCAACAAGCGAAGTATCAGACCACCAGCCCCCAAGGGCTTTTACAGCCTCTGCCTATTCCAGACCAGCCATGGGAGGACATTTCGATGGACTTCATCACTGGATTACCAGTGTCAAGGGGATTTACAGCCATTTTGGTGGTAGTTGATAGACTTAGTAAGTACATTCATCTAGGGGCATTGCCTACACACTTTAATGCCACTCAAACATCCTTGCTTTTTGTACACATGGTCTGCAAGTTACATGGCTTTCCCAAGTCAATTGTCTCGGATCGTGACCTTATATTTTTTAGTAAGTTTTGGAAGGCCTTATTTGCATCGGCAGAGACCACTCTAGCTACCAGCACTGCCTACCATCCTCAAACTGACGGTCAAACTGAGGTGGTTAATAGATGTATAGAACAGTATTTGAGATGCTATGTTTCGGAATGCCCCCGCAAATGGACCATCTTCTTACCTTGGGCAGAGTTTTATCATGTTAGTACTGGTGTGACCCCTTTTCCAGGTGGTGTATGGCAGACCCCCTCCTTCCATTCCAATGTATACCAGAAGCAACTCTTCCCTTGCAGCTTTGGACCATGATTTGCTTGAACGGGATACCATTTTGGCTCAGCTTAAGACTAATTTGCAGAGGGCTCAGGCTCGGATGCAGCAGCAGGCTAACAAACATAGAGTGGATAAACAGTTTTCTGTTGGGGATTGGGTGTGGGTGAAGTTGCAGTCGTACCGTCAATAGTCTCTAGCAACGAGGACCTCTAATAAGCTCAGCATGCGCTATTTTGGTCCATATCAAATCCTCCAGCGCATTGGTCCAGTGGCCTACAAACTACAGATACCTACTTCATCTAAGATTCATCCAGTGTTCCACATCTCACAACTTAAGGCCTATAAGTCTGGAATTCCAATTCAGGAGTCCTCAGTTACTCAATTACCTGATTTAGATGATGGCTTCATTTTGACACCATTCTCCATTCTCGGCACTCGCCAGCTACAACATGGGACTCTACATGTGCCTCAGGTCCTAGTTCAATGGGCTCACTTGCCTCAGGAAGACGCTACGTGGGAAAATCTGGAATCATTCAGGGTTTCTTATCCTACATTCGACCTTGAGGACAATGTCATTTTCCAGGAGGGCAGCAATGTTAACAGCAGTGAGAATACAAATCAGCAGAACAAATGCAAGAGGCCTCAAAGGATGAGGGTTAAGCCTAGAAGAGATTTGATGATGTGTGTAAATACAGTTAGTTGATGATTGTTACAGAATTAGTTACTTTTGTTATGAGGCACGTGATTGGTTGTTACAGCTGTTACAGTACAGGTGCCAATTCACAAATGTTGACTATAAATTTGTAACCGTTTGGCTATGAGAAATAAGAAATCTTTAGCAAATTTTATCAATCTTTTCAGGAGAGTTTTAGGTTGCTCTCGAATCAACCTATCATATTCTTTTTGGGAGATAACAGAACTAACATTATTAAAGTACAGTTAAAGATGACACTGATGCAACCAACTTCTGTTTTCTGGTGATTACTATAAAGGAAACTCACTTTGATCTCAAGGCTCTAATCCAATCAATCTTGACTTTGAAATCTCCAGGTCCAGATTTGGCACCTGGGACACCACCTTCTGCTTTAACAGAAAGAGACATGCCGATAATGTGAGAATGGTTCGTCTCCATCTGTGCATCTATAACATTCCCTCTCCATGTTGGTAAATATCGCGCAAGAGGAATCTGGCAGGTCCATGACATTTTTAGCACAAGCCAAACAATTTGATCGTATGACAAAAAAGAAAAAAAAAAAGAACAAGTAAAAGAAATTTATAAATAAGCACTTTCAGAGCTAGAGTTGCAAATGACCTCATGTAGAAAAGTTGCAATTCAATGTTTCAAATATACTGTAATGACTCTTTCACCAAGTAATTCTACAAAAAGACGCGTGAATTTGTACAAAAATAATTTCCAAAAGAGTTTGTAGCTGTAATATTACTCTTTATATATACATGTTTAATCTTTTTGTTGACATGTTATAATCAATGTATTAATAGATCGATAATATCAATATTCACACTTCTACGATTGCAATGTGCAAGTGTACTAGTTCTTGAATTAGTTATCACAATCAGGATACATAGTTCTGCTTCTGCGTGCCGAATTGATTCATATCAAGTCTCTTTGGGTACTAAAACGAAAGATTGCCATGAATTATCTTCTTGTTGTCCAGGTGAATTCACCCAATTCTCTGTATATATCTACATCGGAGATTGACAAATCTTGAGCTCAAAAGCCGAAACTTCCACGTAAACAAGAACACACCTAAACATATTGTTTGCACAATTTCTGGTCAATGCGCGTGTAAGGTCCAAACCTCCTAAACAAAGTCCCAACAAGGGGTGTTTGATTCTACAAAAATACCTCCAAGGGGCACAAGCACACAAATTACAATTCTACAGATTACAAAGCTAGGAAATTAAAATACTTGCTCAGTATGAGTCTTCATTTTCTCTCTTCTTCTTTTTTGTTCCTTCTTCCATGCCTGGACCTTTTATAGTGAAGAGTCTTGTCAACCGCTCGGGCGGTTTTGCTTTCCTTGGTTCAAGGACTCCCACGTTTCATGCTTGCGTGTAACTGTTGGATCATGCATTTAACTGCTGAGTTGTGCGCTTTAATAACTTGCCAGATTGTGGGGGGTTACTGCCTGACCGCTAGATCGTGGGATCAACTGCAAAGTACCTGTTCGCATGGAATCGTCCTAATTGCTTTGCCATTCATCGTCATTCGTTTGCTGGTAGGTTCACTCTTCATTTATCATGATTCTACATGCATTGGATGACTTTGCCTCTTCATTCTTCTTTTATCCATTTTCGTCCTTTGGTACATTTTTCCTTTTCGTCATTCATAGACTCGTTCGTCCTCTGACGATTTTTTCTACTAACAATATTGTCCCCCAAATTCGCCTGGATTGATTTGAGAGATGAAATCGAGGCGGAAATTCTTAATTTAGGTAAAGTGTGGATGATACTGTCGGCCGGATTGTTAATTTGGCTTCGGCCTGCTGATCTTCGCCCTTTCTCTTGTTATCATTTGCGCGTATTGGGGACCGTCCTTTACATTCCCTATGTGAACCCATCATTTCCCCAATAAATGTGCGACCTTCCCAACACGTCTTATCGAAAGGTCATCATGGCACCAATTAATGTGTCGTCTTTTGTGTCATTTCGATGTCAAATCATGTCTAACGTCACCTTTTTCGCTTCCTGCTCTTTCTTCTCCCCTCGAATTGGGCCGTGACACTTGTCCTAGGGCAAACGTTTACCTTTTCTATATAAGGGCTTGATTCGTTCTCTTTATTACTTTACTTTCCTTTTCTGCAAAATTTTTCATCTTCTTGCTCTCAATTTCCCTGCTAATGTCATCGTCTTCTTGCACTTCGAAAAAGGCCATTTCAACTTTTGGTCATTACCAAGCTGCGTTGGGTGATTCTTCTGTGGGTGTCTTTGGCGTCCACACCCTCGATGAAAACCATGGACTGTGCTCCCTAGGCCCCATCTTTATTGATGACACAGTCATTGCTACAGCCTCTTTGGCTCAGTTGTTTGCTTCCATTTCCAACCTCCCCTTTTCAGAACCTTTGAATGTTTCTTCTCTTGCCCAGTCTAACCCTATCCGTATTTGGCCTAAACATGATTCTTCCTTTGAAATATGGTTTCAGCGCATGAGGTTGCACGCAGACAACTGTACCTTTCTTGAAGAAAATAATTTGTTTTCCCTCATAGAGCTTTCATTGGCATTACTCTTTTTTTACCGAAGTTTATTCCATACATCATTGATCTTCTGGTCTTCTGATTACAACGTCTTCCTTTTTCCCTCTAGCCCATTTACCATCACTCTTCGTGACATCAGTGCTTTAACTGGGTTAGTCCATTTGGGCGCGACCATTTCTGCTTGCACTACCTTTCGTTTTCATCCTCCTTCAATGGACAATTCATCATTCTCTTCCAATTCCACCTTCTTTCGAGAGTTTTCTGAGTCGGCCGGTCCTGTCTCAGTGTTGGAACGCACCGTTTCATTCATTACTGGCTTTGCAAATATATCATTTGTGTGCCCAGTCAGAAACCTGTGGCGGGTTATCTTCTCATTTCGTCGGACATTTCCAACGGCCGTCGTTTAGATTTAGGTTCCTTTTTGTTGGCCGCTATTTATCGGGGCCTGGCTGTTCTCCAGAAACAGCTACGGTCTGGTGCTTCGCCAATCGATTCCGACCCTCTTTGGCTTGTCTAGCTTTGGCTTAGAGTCTATTTCCCGGTTTTCGATTCAATTGAGTCAAATCGCTCATATCCTTGTGTCGGCCTTTTATTCTCCCAATTGGGGCCAACTTCCCTCATTCCTCGCTCTGTTTTTGAATATTTTTACACCTTTTTTCGAGTCACGTCTTTCTTTCTTTTTTCCTTGGGCGACAGCCCTTCTTTTGTTAATGAGCTTCCCGAGTCAGATGGGGATGAATCGGTCAATCGCATATGGCGCGAGCTTTTATGCACCCGCGATCTGATTCATGATATTTTTTCTGGAGCCAATGGCAAGGTTGGGGTGGAGGTATACTCTCCTAACTTCGCCGCCCGCCAATTTGGTCTCGTCCAAGGGTGGCCTCTTCCATTATTTCATTCTCGTTCCACCTCATCAGAACGTTTCAAAGTTCTTTCGCCTTCAGACATTGATCAATGCCTGTTTGAGGCTCGTTTTTTGCTATCTTCTTTTTCCTGCGCTTCTTTCTCCCCTTGCACATCTGTCCATCCTCTCTTTGATCGTTTTTGGTCGTCCGGCCGTGAGAGACTATTTTCTTTGCCTTCTGCTTTGGTTTTTTCCAACATTCCTTTTTCTTCGAAGCCTTCGGAGACAGCTGGGCCAAAGAAATCTGTTGAGAAAGTTGGGCCGAAGAAAGCAGGCTCTAAACAAATTAAACTGAAACATCCTTCTCCAGCCCATAGCTCTGACTCGGACGAGCCCTTGATACTTCATCGGGCTAAGGTACAATCTAGCTCATTCTTTTTTTTTAAATGATTTCGTTTCTCGTGCAGACGTCCAGGACGGAATCGTCCTCCGACATGCCTGAAGTTGAAGCTTTCGAAACCCTGGTCGTTCAACTTCCGTCAGATGAACTGTTCAGTCTGGCCGAATTAGAATTATTGGAAGAGGCTCGGTATCTGTATAAAGATGATGTTATTCGTCGTATTTATGAAGAAATGGAAGTTATTTATGTTACTGACTCTTCTGATTCTGATTCTTCTACAGAGGCCCAGCCTTCAGGCATGCCGAGTGCTTCTCATTTTGATCCTTCAGTAGAATGACCTCTTTCTTCCGAACAGCCATCACCTCATCGGGCGATTTTCTCCCATTCTTCTAATGTAACAAACTCATTCTCACGAACGGCCATCATCCCCAGTCCTTTCGCCATCATCTCTTCGGACGTCGCCCACGTTCCT